>JARFOD010126205.1:0-14123 GCA_031763545.1 Mopalia muscosa
AGGCTGTGTACAGTGTGAAGTGGACAATCCATCATCATATAAGTGAAATACCCTTGAGTACGACATTTAACACCAATCAAACAAACAAGCAAACAAACACAAGTAGATCTGTGCAGAGTTTGTCTAGCTAGAACATACAGTGATTCATTAGATTTCATCATAATCCCTGTTCCGGTGGGGTTTAATTTTCAATATATAGTCAAAATTTTAAAAACTATCATTTAACAATTTTCAATAACTATTTCGCATATGAATAAATAGTATAACTTTTTCTAACAGGGATCATTTTTGTTTATTTACAATTTATCAGCATTAAAATTTACAACAAGCAGCCTTTCTCATATATCATCTCACATCAGTGTTCCCCCCAAACACAACTCTCCTTTTCTGTATCACTATGCATGGGTGGAAATGTTTAAAATATTTTGTCAGACATTTTTCCAATTTTGTCCTGCAGGCCATTTAACACAAGGGTTGAGTCTGGCGATCTTTACAGGACAATCTCAATTTTTACTGGAAATGTTCTGCTAATGTGTAGTATTCTCCACCCCTGGCTTGTCTGTCTTTATAAAGTTTGCTCAAAGTATTTCCAGTGGTGAGAGTATTGTCATGACATACTGTATATTAATATTGTACATGTACCGCGAAACTTCTAAACTTTCAGACCTCTATAATCAAGGATACTTGGTATGTGTGACAGTGATACTAAATTGGACAACTAAATTTATCACACGGAAAATTTGAAATAATACCAAAAAAATGAACAATCCATAAAAAAAATGTTTAAATCTTCATTACCACTATGTAATTTAGAGCTGTTATGCGAACAAATTTAAATCATTTAGAGACCTACACTTTACAAAACAAAATATAAAATTCCTATTTGTTAAATTACATCAAGTATATCAACAGATGAAGATGACCAGAACTAGTGGCACATTTCTACTCAAATCATTGCATGGTTAAGTTATCATTGATTACCACTGCAATTAACACCTTTCATATTGTTGCACCCACAAAAAACTTCTTTGTGCCCTGATAAGGATAAGGAGATAGATACAAGAGATTCAAACCCCAAAAATTAGTTATTACATATAAATATAAGAGATATATACATGCCTTTAGAGCTAATTAAATAACACAATATCACAAGTGTACTGACCATTCACACCAGAAAACCTGATTATAACTTAAGTATACGCACTCCTAAAAATATCACAAAACTTATGTCTTATGGCTTATGTGTTACAAATGTGTGTACCTAAGCAGGACATCCGTTAAACGAGAGCAATATGGCCCTTGAAGGCATCAGAAACTAGATAATATTCAAGGTTTTCTAATGAAAAATCTGGACACTGTTCCATTTAATCTATGAATCATCATAGTTCTGTCTAAATTAAACATTTTGTTTTTCCAAGAAATAAAACAAAACAGTGACTGTAAAAGTAGCTTAGCCAATACAAAGGCTGTTTCTGAACTGGAAACTGTGAGTGAGTTAATGGAGACACTGGGCAGCATGTAGCATGGTTGGTGTTGTTGTTGAAGCTTGGAGTCTGTGGTGTTGGTGTTAACTAATAGGTTGCCATGTGTTGGTGATACCAGTCCTCGTTTCAGGTCGCTCAGGAACCTCTTTGGCAGTGGCGCATACAAGGTGATGGACTGTAACAAGGTGACCGGTGTCTACGAGATGTTCCTCAGGAGGTGTTCGGATACAGGTAGTCCAGGTTTGTGATATGCACCTTTCTATGTATTAGGCTATGCTTCCACAATCAGTTTGTGTCCATTGAATTGAAACTTTAAGTTAAATGCGACTCCGACCCAAATGTTACCGTATCCTTTATACTGTATATTCCTAGGCTAGCAACCTAGGTCGTCCCAAAGGTCAAAAGCTCATAGGTCACCGGCATAGAGGTCACCAGCCAAACGATTGCTGCAGACAAGTTGGACACCCTCCCCCGAACTCACACACAAAAAAAACGAACAAAAAATTATGACTAGTATGAATATTTTTCCACTTTTGAACATATTACTGGAGACTACAATTGCTCCAGCCTAGGCTTACATTTGGCACATTGTCCTAAGAGCACTGCCTGCACTGGTGGATTTCTTGGTAGAGCCACAAACTCTGATAACAGTCCTCTAAATTATAATCTGTTTTAATTCATGTCTGGTTTCAATACATGTATGTTTTGCGTAAATCCACATGTGTTTGTAATTTAACAAGCTCGCATAAGTATTGTTTATAACACACTGTGCTGTCAACATTTTTTCTTGGAATATTTGTCCTGTTTGATTTACAATGTTGTATATGAACCATTCTTTGCACATTTCATTTGAAACTACTTCCTGTTTTGTCCTTCTCTTTTTATCACATTTATTGTGTATCATTTTTGTTTCCAACTTGTTTGATAAATACCTATTTAATCGAAACTGTGATTCCACTGTGTGTGTTGTTGTTGTCTATGTGCTTCATTTTGCTCTCCGCCTTTGTATATAGCAGGGAAATGACCTGGAGTGGGCTTTTAAATCACTCCAATGATCATTCTCAAGTTAATAATTTCTCTGTGGAATAAAATAGAAACGTTGTGACTGGCTATTTGTCAAGAAGTTATCAGCCATACTATGGTTATATATACATATAGTAATGTTGAAAGGACTTGGGTTACTAGTCTAGTTGGCCGGTCTGTGTTATCACAGTGGTTTACGTTTCAGACTACTAGTCCTATGTCTGTGTGCTGTCACAGGTTCAAGTCCTTCTGGCGACAGTAAGTGTATCAGTGAGTCACACAATGTTGCTAGGGAAATCATAGGAGTGGTTTTTACAAAGATTTCTCCCCCCGGGAGGGGGGCGGGTGGGCCATGGCCCTGCAGAATACTCCCTCGGCTTCCTCGGTTGATCGTAAAGGCGAGAAAAGAGGTTGCTTTCTGTTGCCCTGGTGTTCGCAGAGCTAAAGGGTAATGGGAAGCAGATTTGTTTGTGTCGTTCTGTATTTGTGTCGTCATATAAGTGAAATATCCTTGAGTACGACGTTAAACACCAATCAAACAAACAAACAAACAATATTAGCAATCTTATCCAAACTGAGACTAAAGTTTAGCAGCCTTAAATGTCATATGTTAACTCGCCATCTCATTGATTTTTCACAATGACATGATTGTGGATTTGAGCGTGAAGATAATTAATGCCTTATTATTTTAATGCCTGTTGTATGTAGTGTGTATGCATGGACACATTACTAACATTGATGTGAACGAGCTTATCTTCGGTAGTTCTAATTCCACATGATGAAAATGCGGACATTTTACTCCTAGTGCAAGGCTAGTATATTTATCCTGGGATTACAATCTATCACTTAAAACTTTTTGAAACAAAGTAATATTGAAGCACAATATACATATGTTCATACAAAAGATATAGACTGTATTCTATTCTACTAGTCTTTGAATACAAAGGTAAAGCAAGTGTTTCGTTGTATGAAGACGAGTTCATCGCCCATGCGATTACCTTAAACGAAGTTGTTCCTGTGTATGTCGTACATACTGTCCAAATGCTGAATATTATATTGGTGTGTATGTACAGGCGTATAAATGATTTGGAAATGTTTGGTATGACATGTACACGAATAATTATTAAGCCATTGACACGTTTGCAACGTTTCGCATTTATAAAACATTATTTTATTTGTAAATGGCTTGGATATATGAATAAGGTGGAATGCGGTGATGAAGTAGAAGGATTGGAGCTGTTTTGGTGTCACATCGAGATAGAGTATACATTCACATTTTCGAAAATGCTGGTAGGTGATTTGTTAAAATTCTGTCATTACTTCTTGTGGATTGTATAAGTAAAGATCTTTTATGTATGCAGAAGTTAAACTTTTTTAAATAGGCTTCTACAATATATTACATCAAGGAGGGATTTCAATAATTTTGCATATACGTAGTAACACAAGTCTTGAAGTATAGTATATGAGGCTTAATTTTATTTCAAATGTCATTACAAGGAAAAACCCTTCATTACATATACATGTTAACACCAAAATATAGGATTACTCAATAGAACTATTAATTGACTTAGATCCTAGTGTCAAACATGGACTGCATTCAACTTAAAGTCAATCATAAAATGCAAAATTGGAATGGTGGGGGTCAGCTTGAGGGCTGTTCTACTAAATTACCCTATTTATTTGGTGCAATAGTAATAACATCATGCAGAAAGAAATAAAAAAACATCACAAACAATAATTTCATCCAACAGTTTTTATATTTGATAAGTATGGGAGGAAGAAAAAGACTCTTTACATGTACTGTACATGGAGATGAAAGATATCAATTTGTCAGGGGTCATATGTACAAAAGTATGTGTGTGAACAAATAAGGTTAACAATAACTTAAGTTATTGTAAAATTATCATCGAATATCAACATACAACACTTTTCTCCATTTAATTTCAATTTAAAAAAAAAAATATATATATACTAAAACAATGTCTCCAGTTTGAAGGGAGTAAAAAAGAATCAATAAATAGTAAACAGTGCTGGGATGTGTACCAAGAATAGGCTTATTTAATTTCTTTCCATCAACTTAAAATGCAAAGCCATAAAGCTTCAATTGTACAGGAGAATTAAAAAAGTTCATAATATAAATTCAAGGCTAAATACTTTAATAATTGCCCACTGAGATGAAAACACTTTCTTTACAAAGGAGACATGTATTGAATTTCTTTGATAAATTGGGAGACCAAATAAAGCAAAGGAAGTATATTTGGGCAACTTGTCAAGTCAAAAAGAATGTATGCTTCAATTCAATGTATATTTAATAACATTAACAATATAGTTCTTTAAAATTGAACAAAGCTTTTTTCCAAAATTACATTGAAAAAATTTATTTGCACTTATTGAAAGACTTCTTTTAGCTCTAATTACAAAATTGTACAGAGGAATACAGCATTTAACCTGCATCAGCTGATCATGTTAAAGCACCTTTCCAATCATCAGGTGCTATAAAATACTTGTGGTTGTTGTCTGTGCTTTTCTAACATTCCATTCAGACTCAGAAGCCGATGTCTCAAGTTTCGAGCTGATCCGGTTGCACTTCGAATAACAATTCCATAGTCCTCCAGTAAACTAAAATAATTAAACGTAATAAAATTGAGTGTACAGAAAAAAAAAACTTTAATCAGTTTACATGTAGATATCTTTGCCAGATACAACTAGACTTAGGCAACATTTTTTATCAAGCCATAGACTGCATGATCCCAGATATGAAAGTGAACAGATATAGTTACTGGAGAGTTGAACTCCTGACCCATAATGATGAGAGGATTATCAGTGAGCAATTAGTCAGAGGAGGGATGAACTCCTGACCCATAATGATGAGAGGGGTATCAGTGAACAGATATAGTCAGAGGATGGATGAACTCCTGACCCATGATGATGAGAGGAGTATCAGTGAATGGATATAGTCAGAGGAGGGATGAACTCCTGACCCATAATGATACGAGGATTATCAGTGAATGGATATAGTCAGAGGAGGGATGAACTCCTGACCCATAATGATGAGAGGAGTATCAATGAACAGATATAGTCAGAGGAGGGATGATCTCCTAACCAATAATGATGAGAGGAGTATCAGTGAACTACAGATATAGTTATAGGAGGGATGAATGCCTGACTCAAAATAATTAGAGGAGTATCAGTGAACAGATGTAGTCAGAGGAGCGATGAACTGACCCATAATGGTGAGGAGTATCAGTGAACAGATATAGTCAGAGGAGGGGTGAACTGACCCATAATGATGAGAGGAGTATCAGTGAAAAGATATAGTCAGAGGAGGGTTGAACTTCTAACCCATGATGATCAGAGGAGTATCAATGAACAGATAATAGTCAGAGGAGGAATGAACTTCTGACCCATACTGATGAGAGGAGTTTCAGTAAACAGATAAAGTCAGAGGAGGAATGAACTCCTGACCCATTACTCTTGACCCATGATGAGAGGAGTATCAATGAACAGATAAAGTCAGAAAAGGGATGAACTCCTAACCAATAATGATGAGAGGAGTTTCAGTGAACAGATATAGTCAGAGGAGGAATGAACTCCTGACCCATAATGGTGAGGAGTATCAGTGAACAGATATAGTCAGAGGAGGTATGAACTCCTGACCCATAATGATGACGAGTATCTTCATTATTTTGAAATAACACAATGACATCCATATCTTTTTTAGCAAAATTTAACATCAGTTTGTTTGGTGTTTAACGTCGTACTCGAGGGTATTTCACACTGTACACAGCCTTATTACGATGGAAGACCGGGGGGAAACCTCGTAAAAACCAAACCGTGATTGCCGGAGCCACAACATGTGACTCGCTCATATACCTGATCAATCCCGTGAATGGTATATCGAAGCAGGTTCAGTTTAGGAAGCACACTGGCTACCAATAAGCCACGGCGCGGACCTTATATTTAATTAAATGCATTGCATGGCTTTGAGGAGTGGAGTATATTTCACATATGAAGTTATTTGCAGACTTTCTCCAAGGTATTGTGTTGACAACCAATACACCTAATTATTGTTAAATTACACAATGGCAGCCATATTGTTTGGCAGAAATTTTAGTGAAATGCAATCCATCTGTTGTCTTAGCAAGAAGAAGCCGACCTGTGAATAAGTTTTGACCTAACCAAGTTCATAACTTGACCACGGATGGATTAATACAAATCAGGGAATCAACACACACCAGGGCTTACTTCCACAAAGCCTCCTATAGTCTATAAGGTAACTTCAACCCTAAAGATGATATTTGAAGGGTAATTAAGCCACCTTAAACCTCATGCTATGGGGACTTTATTATGGACAAGGTTAGTTTCGTTAGTTTTAATAGGCCTAAGGGAAAACAACAGCCACCTTAGCTTAAGGAGGCCTTGTGCAAGTGGGCCCAGCATGTTATAATGACAAATAATTGAAACATTTCATATCAGATGACATAGATATGGGGGAGTTCTGTATGTTGTTTATGCCAGAGAAATATATGTATATAAGGCACATCAACTGCATGTAGAAAAAAAACCAAAACATTCTGTTAGTGTACAAAGAGTGAAGAAATGTTAGTTAATACAATTAGTAAATACCAACTGGGAAGAAAATGTACAAATCAAAAATCACAATCAGAGCTATCAATTAAATGGGGGAAATCAACACACAATATATATGTATGGGCACATACATGTTAATATTTACATGTTACGTACATCATTAATGCACAACCATTTATAGTTATAATTAATTTGATACATACCGGATTCAACATTGCCATCATTGTTTACGAACAACATAGAGATGTTTATTATTTTGGTAGATCGTTTGAATTGTGATTCAGAAAATGTGGTAAGCTTATATCTTGTAACTTGTAGGACGTGTCTGACACAAGATGTTGGTGAAACCAAAAATCTGCTTCAGATAAGGGCCAACAATCATTTGAATTCCATTAGGTTAAAATTCATATCCCCAATAGCTAAACATTTCCCTCTTCCTGATCATTTGGTTAAAATCAACCATTTGAAAATACACAAATTCTTCCCTCTGAAGATGAAACCATACAGATTAATTAAGAAAAAGGGGCTGATTGGATTAAAACTATTTAAACAGTGTATCCAGTGGGTTTCAATTGGGACCCAGGTAATGGGCCTTAAACAGGAATTATTCCTTTCGTATTTTATTATTATCATCCTAGCACCCAGTTTGCTAGTCTTCTGATGTAGGAATATCAAAACTTGTACCTAAAATGTATATTTCTCTCTTATAAAAACCCATTATTGCATAAAAACAGAAAAAACAAAACCCTAAGGGACCTACTGGTAAAGGCTCAACTTCCCTCTGTATCAGACAGGTTGCAACACTCATTCTCTTAGCAGATATATATTCTTGGTTAATCTCTATATTTTTATATACATATACATGTACCATGTACATGTAAGCGGACATTACCCTACCATGAGATGTCTGTAGGTTATCTATAACTCAAAATACGGTCGATTTAAAAACCTGTTTCTAGGAGTTTATCTACGTGTAGGACATGAGAAGACAATATTAAGGAAAATTTAAGTAATGCAAGAAAAAGATACATGGACATGTCAAATGTTGAATATCATTCAAGGGCTTAGGCAGACACCCTTCCACCCATCCAAATGAACACCCTGAAGTGAGCAATTGCCAAATTAGGACACCCTGTTTTAAAAAACTTTAACATGCAGAAGATAGGAAAACTGTCAAATTGGACACCCAGTTATATGAAAAGTGAAGCAAAATTACCATTTTGGACACCCTACTTCTGATTTCTGGCTAAGCCCCTGATATCATTTGAATTTTCAAACTCATGAATTTACTGACTGCCAGTTCTGAGTCAGAGTGTTCTGGTTAAAAGTCTATAATCCTACCTAGTCTTCAGTCTAAAGAGCTATAACTCAACTGACTGACAGAAGTGATGGGCATTGGATATACAATGTACCCAATAGAGTAACATCACTATTAAAGCTTACCTGATGAAACCATGAGAGTACTATGAATAAACCACTTTCTTTGAGCTAACATGTTATAGGTCGACTTAAAGATTGTTTTCATATTTTCATTATTACGAATTTACAATCATTTACAATGGAAAGGCCATGTTACACCCCAAACACCACTTCATAAGGTGACATGTGAATCTTTACAAAGCCATGCTGAGAGCAAAAGTGGCAGAGAGAGGCATTATCATAGTGCTAAAATGGTATAATATTTCAAATACCAAAATATCACACTCACTGGTATACTTTCAAGTGGCGCAGGAGATCTAGTTGACAAACTACCCCTATCAATAAGATAAATTTTTGGTCACCTGTGAAAAAAAGAAATGTTTATTGTTTTGTTTATGGTTCAAATTAGTCCTTCACAACAAACTGTCCTTAAAAGGCGAAAAGAAAACCTTGTCAAATCACAAAAGAAGATTTTGTTAAAGGTTAATGGGAGTGTTAAACATGTTTAAGTAGTACATTGTATTACTGATGATAGTTACCATGTAGTTCAAACTAACAATCTATGATCAATGCCAGTTTAAACCTTCTGGCACAGACAGAAATCTAGTTCTGGAAATATCAGGAAACCTGTAATAAATCACCAAAATGTATTAATTACATCTTTGAAGGACATTTTTGTTTTGTTCTGGTTTTAATGTCATTGAATTTGTGTTTGTTTGATCAGGGTTTAATGCCATGATTACGGTTATTTCACTCATATGATAATGGCATGCCAGCCCAATGGGCAAAGGATACCACCCTTGACACCACTGGTAACAAACAAAGACAAGACAGGACAATCCCAGGAATAAAACAAGGATATCATAAGCAAATCAACTTTTACACTGTTTCCCTTTAGCTCCAAGAGCACCAGGGCAACAAAAAACCCTTGCGACCCTCTTCAATGTCATTGAAAACTCGGAGACTAAAGAGAGAGAGAGGCGGATTCAGATCATGCAGTAAAGTTAAACAAACAGTAATAAACATTGCTATCTACAGACGCATACCATTTTATCCTAATTTGCCCAGCATGTGTTAAACTAAGTGTAAAGCATATATAAATTTTATTACAAAAAAATACCATCTGTTTTTAAATTAGTGCAACTACTTTCCACTAAAAATGTTAATGTAATTAGAAACCTTGGGATATATTTATCAAAAGCCACCAGGCAACAACAATATTTTATCAGCTACTCTCTTCCATTTATGGCGTCGTTTCATGTACATGTACCAATCAGCTGTACAAGTAAGCCATAAGATGAATAAAGTAAAATAAACTAAATAATCTACCACCTGATTACAGTGCTAACTCTAACCTGCTGATAGATTTCAATAGCTAGTTTAATTTGACAAGTTTTGTCCCGGCATATGGTTATATGGCACAAAAACCAATCCAAGTGGCTATCTGGAAATTCTAAGATAACTCAAAGACTGTGTGGACTTAAAGATGGACATGTTAAAGCATGGCACATGTTCAAACTGAGCAATGCCACCTCAATTTGTAATTTAAGATACCTTTGTTTTAAGTTGGTACATATTTCATGTTTACAAAAATCTTGTACATTTCGCGAACTTCAATGCTTTGGATTTGGTGGACATGTGACTAGATTTATATAGTTTATCATGCAAATCATATCTAATATAATCTTCCCTCACATTAGAGACTGGTCATAAAACACTTTTCTATAGTCGGGAAGACTAATAAGGGTGTGTCAAATCATGAATAAGTTTCAATTCTAAGCTTCCATGTGAAATGGCCTGTCTATATTTTGAATAAATGATTATATTCCATTTCTTGGTCTGCAATTTCACCACAAAGACAAAAACAACCTGTATTTCAAATAAATAAATTCAATTATTGAAAGAACAATTTTGTAGAGGGGTAAACACCAGTTACATCCAGGTGTGAGATGTTTCAACTGGAAACATTTTACTATTAATAATAAAAGACCTGGCAAAACTTCCAAGTTTGATTTCTACAATAGATTTAACTTACTGTTTAAATCAAAAATTGGTTGTCAAGAACAAAGTTAAAAAAAATGTCTGCTTTACAATCAGCAGAAGTTAATGACAATAGAATATCAGAAAAATATTTTCTGCTTCTTTCATTGTTTTCCATCTCCAGTTTACACCTAACAGCCTTGTTATGGCAGCACTTTATGTCAAGGGAAGTAACTTTTTTATTTCTGATTGACTGGTGGAAGTGTCCAGTATCATACTTGGGGAGATTTCAGGCACAGTCACTTTTGGAGTAAAAGTGTTCTTTTAGCCATCTTAATCATATTTACAATTATTGTCTAATCGTATCCCAAACTAAAAATGGGCTGTGAGACAATATTATAGAGGGGACATTAAAATAAAACTTCATGAATTTTATTTAAGTAAATCGTTTACAGTTTCGGAGATGTATATGCTTTTTATTCATCAAAGGAATCAATAACTGTACATTATTAATTATGTTTGGGCGATTCTAATTTAAATTATTAATGGATGACATAAAATATTGTTTGTTGTTTAAATCTCTACACCAGGATATTTATGAACATTTATTTGAAAAAATAACATGATATATATATATGTAGTTTATGTAAAAGCAGAGGTCTAAAGAAAGCCAAATAACATGGGGTGCATTGAAAAGGTTTAACATTCAATGCATAAAATTTTGCCAGATATCAAGCAAATTGCTGAAATAAATGGTCCCCTAGTACATGTACTAATCTTACATGCATACATTGATGTAATTTAATAATCTCTATCTCTCTACTACACAATGGCTACTAGTAATTCTGGGGGAATGAAATTGAAAAAAAAAAAAAAGCAATGATAAACTAATTAATCATAAACAAATACTACAGCAGCATCAAGGTTCTTCTAGTTAACTATACTAATACTACAGATAAAAGAGTATGCAGTTACAAAAAACAATATTGTAACAATATATGATATGTCAAGCTTTTCTGTGCTTTTTTAAGGGCATACCCTAACTAATATGGTTAATATAGGTACAAGAGAGAATAATGAACAAACGAGGTGAGGCCATCCAAAATAATATATTTGTTTCCTATAACAAATATAAAAAAGTGGGTAGGTAGGCGACCATTATCTCTCTTTTTTTTTTCTTCAATTTTTGGGGTAGGTAGGGTTGCAGGAAACAAATAACTTATAATGGATGGCTTGAGTGAGAGGCATGCTATTCTTGGGATAGGGGAGTCTCTAGATTCAATCTGGTTCATGCTCAAATATTATAATCATAAACCGATTATAAATAAATAACTGACAGGTTTTATGAATAGGAACCTTGAAATATTTCCTAGAAACTCCCCTGTATTAGGACATGAAAAGGAAGGGAGATCAGGACATGCTATTCTATGGAGGACATCAAAAACCATCTACATGTAGTAACTTTTTTTACATGGTAAATTTACCTCAAAAACCTTGGTCATAAATCGGTTGCCTAAAAGAAAAGTTTAAAAATAACTTATTTTATTTATACAGACAATATTATGTTTGAACAATGCTCAGAAAAAATAATTTGTGTCCTATATGGTCCTTTCATGTATATAACTTAAATTCAGTGGAAAACCAAGATTGATTGATTGATCGGTGTTTTACACTATGCTTAAAGGTATTTGACCTGTGAGCAGTAGAATTAAGGACGTTCAGTCGTCGGACTCACTAACCACTGAAGCCCAGCCTCTTAGTTTAGGTAAAATGTAGGTAGTGTTTTTTAGAATTTTGGTGCACATTTTTTACTGGGGACGCCAGAAAACTGTTGGGTGCACACTTTTGATTGATTTGTTTCTTTCCCTCACATTACAACCGTGATCATCACAAGAATGAAACAAGACTCAACAAACAAACCAGCAGTCATTTGTGGAGATCCTGAAGACGATTGTTAATTTTAAACTTCATAATTCTGCTATTAAAATAAAATTATTTGAGTCCTATTTTTCAGTGGGAAAAGAAATAGTAAATTCTCAGGAGAATCTACCAACATTAGGCTTGTTCCTAGAGGTGTTCCACAATGATCAAATCTTTGGGCCCTACTCTTTATTTTGTTAAGTATTAAATTTATCTCTTTATTTGATTAATGTATTTAGTTTGGCTGATGATACAACAGTAGCAAGCTCTCTTAACGTGATTGTAAATAAAAATGTAAAAAGTGTTTTATGATAGTATGAGAGCAAAAGTATAAACTTTAATCCTGAAAACAGCTTAAATAATGTCATCATCTAGTTGCCAATGTTAATGGCTTACAAGCAGCCCATGAAAGTTTTTTTCACTAGCAGATTTTTCACTTTAACAGATTTACATGTATAATGTGAAATAATATTTTTAATGGAGACTTTATTCTGGCAAGACGATGTAGATTATACAAATTACACGATTTCAAACAAAAACGGAAAGAAATTATCTTTAATAATGCTATGAATAAGTTTCATAATAGCTTTTTTTTTTGCCACATTGTGATAACTGCAGTTCTGTCAGGGACAATTTTCCTCATTTTTGTTGATTTGTTCCTTTACAACACAAAAAAAATGCCATGGCAGATATTTACTCTACTACAAAATCCTGTGTTGATATTTGTCAGTAGGAGATTGTGGAAGTTAAACAATCAGTCACCACTGCATACAACAATTTCTTCACAGTTAAAAGCCTGTTTACACAAAATGGTGATAAATGACCAAACAAGCTAAATTAAAGAAGAAAATCTAAGTTTTCAGAGATCTGTCTAAAAAATAACGTTTGACTGTGGTTATTGTTTTGTCACGGTTAAGACTTAGTTAATACAGTTTGTTTACCTTGAGTACATTTGTTAAAAGTAAATGGACAGGAATTTATATTTTAATTCTATATTTAAATAATAATTGTTATTTGTTACCTGACTTATTGATGTCTTTAATAACTATTGTATTTGTAATTGTTGAATCAAAGGGCCTTATGGAAAAACAAACTGTTTACAATTTTAAGAAGTTTACCCTCTTTACAATTTAGGATATAATCATTTATTAAAAATCTGTATTACAAATTCTGACACATGTAGTTAGAAACTCATAAATTTAGTTGCTGTGCAGTATATAATGCTGTGCATAGTGATCTGAGAACAAAACTTTGATAATCCACCCACCCTATGTGACAGATACCACAGGTTGCACAGGTGAATTGAACCTGTGAGTGGTACACCTAAGGAGCATCAGTAGGCAGCCATGATAACCACAGATTCTCATGGAATCGGTGAAGACAGCAATGCATTTGAATGTTTCCAAAGTTCAGTTAGTCCAACTTCATAACTAAATAATTTTAAAAAAAACTTAATTGTTGTGCAGTATGATTGACGTACGGTCTTGATTGGCAGATAAATCTCAGAATGAAATTACCTAGTGGGAGCTGTTTCACTGAAAGCTTTGTGGGGGTTTCTGTTGATGGGTAGAGCTGAACCTGGCATACTGATGGATCTGGCCAACACTTGATCAAACTGCTTCCTGGGCAAACCTGAACATTGAGAAAGACAAGCTGAGTTGCTGACTGGTTGCAGTTGACACAAATGTGGAGAATGTGCCGGATACA
>JARFOD010126216.1:0-14123 GCA_031763545.1 Mopalia muscosa
GTTGGAACAGAATTGAATGTTTCTAAGATATCGGTTGGACTCAAACTGAGTGATATTTCGATTTGTTTTTTTGTTTGATTGGGGTTTCACATCATACATTCACTCATATGTCGCGTTGTCCACTTTGCACTGTTCCTTGCCTTATAACAGTGGAAAACCTGGAGGAAACCTAGTCCCGTGATTGCGGGAGCCACACTGTTTGACTCATATACCTGTTGGTCGACAGCGGGACTTGCTCCCTTGAAGTTAAATCAAAACTGGATAAGTCTGTGCATGCGCTATCACTAAGCAAAGATATATAGAAGTAATTTGGAGTTGCATAGTATAGACCACATGCTACCATTTATTGATTTTGTTTGTTTTTTTGATTGGTGTTTAACGTCTTACACAAGTGTATTTCACTTATATGATGACGTATTGTCCACTTCACACTGTATACAGCTTTATAACGGTGGAAAACTGAGAGGAAACCTTGTAAAAACCACCCCAGCTATTGCCCAAGCCACAACATGGGACTAGCTCCTTTACCTGATGGTCGACAGATGGACTCAATCCAGTGAACAGTAAATCGAAGCGGGTTCAGTTTAGGAAGATACCACTAAGCCATGTCCGCAGGCCCCCAACATTTATTGAAGTAAGATAAGTTCACAAACATGCTAAACTCTGATGGCTGTGGCTTATAACAAGTGTCTGGCTGATTGTCTACATGTTCAGTAAAGGGGTTTGTATGCAAGCTTATGTTAGGTTTTGCCGTGTTAGTGCATAGAAGTATGTGATGTCTCAAATGAACTACATGTATCACAGATGTAGCATAATTCGTTTATTTGAATAGGGTTTAACTGTACTTAAGGTTATTTAACTGATATAAAGGAAATCTCCCCAGAAACCACTAACAAGAAACAAAGACAGGACGGGACAATGACAAGACACAATACACAACTGTCAGAAAAGTTTTGCCTCAAGAAAGTTTTGGGTCACCAGATCAGATAGATAAATTTGATATAAAAATGACCAATTAAGTACTCATTTCAGAAGTACACCAGTTTACCCATGCAAAATGACTCGCCATCTTTCAGTTATGAGGGCATATTTTTTATTTTTGGATAACACTTTCTTAGTTTGAACAGAATCTAGTTCCAATCCTCAATACGGATATAGCGTCTTTAAATATATAGAATAGACCAGGCTTAAGCCCCCCACATAAAGAAATGGAATAATCCAAGGCATGCTTGTGGATGGAGAAAATGAACATATTTGTCATTCATATCAAAGTGTCCAGGTTCTAGCCTACTAGACTTATCGCTGAATCAAATAATTAAATCTAAAAACTAATCTGCATTTTCTACCAGAAAAAAGGTGGATGCCAAATTAATTTTGGAATTAATTTTTCATGCAACTAATTGACAAAGATGGACATCAGAAAGGGATAATTGAACTAGAAATTTTTTAGTGCAGTTACTGAAAGTAGTTCTACTAAAACTATAAGAATGGGATAGGGAGGGAAAAGATATTAGTCCGATATTTATTTTCAAATTTATTATTCAGATTTTGTTAATAACTGAAAAGAAAACTGTTGCTTTTTTATCCTTTGTTGACTGGACACATTTAATACGAATCACCATGAAGACAACTACATGTACATGTAGGCTAAAGTATAACTGCAACAACAACGATGACACACCAAAGCAGTAACATTGTGCGGTGAAATTAAAAAGCGCGAACAATGACCAATGCGACACCCTGTGTCGATGTAAGTAAAACTAAACACCAATGTGTTAGATTGCCATAGCAGCCCACAAATATTTAAAGTGTGAATATAAAGTGTGGCCATTATAATGACTGGTCATTTAGAGTCTTGATATATACCTCGCAAATTACGCTTATTGTGTCGTTTATGACCGTTGTAGTAATAATAGAAGTTGTTGTCTCGCAGAGTAGCTGGGGAGGCAAAATACAGGAAAATATCCAAAATAAAAACAAAGGTCAGCCAACCATACATAATGAACACTAGTTTAAATAATTTCACATGAACTTCAAAATACTATAAGCTCAGCACAAACAAATTAAATAAACGTTAATTTAATGATAATGTTCAGAAAATGCTAACGCAAAGTGGATATGACATTGTACAGTAATACTATGAAATGTTGATCACCTAAAATTTTGTTCATGAATCCTGTGCTTGTTATATTATCTAAACAAACAGATATAGGTTTTCTGAGAAATCCCAGGCCTGTGCAGTTAGGAGGACTGATTTATAGTTTTTCCCAAATTGTTTTGCTATTGATTTTCACGAAATGTTGTCATCTGATAATCAATAAAGATTGTACTTTAATTTTGCTTTTTTTTTGGCAACAAAAGCACATTTATGTACCGGTATTTAAAAAATCAGCAAAATATTGGGAGAATGCAAATGTAAGTTTACCTCACACAATTTTAGAGGACCTATTTTAAGGTTATGGCCGAATAGATTACAGCACAGGTCTGAATCCATATTCTTTAAAATTGACAAATGGGTCTTTGGCCTTATAGACACAATTCCCTTGTTCTCAAAATCACTTTCAAACCAATATTTTAGTGATTTATTAGGTATGAGAACAAGTTCTTTTGATGTTATTGTAAATGTGTAATAGATTTAAAACATTTAAAAGTCATTTTTTCGATTAACAATTTTTTTTTAAGCTACAATTTCATGAATCTATCCTAGTTGTCAGGTATTGAATATTCTAAAGCATTAACTGCCTTATCTAACTCATCTGCAGGAAATATTTGCGTTTGAAACTATTGACCTTAAAATTGGACTTCAATAAAACATTTAATATTTGTTGTGAAAAATGAGAAATATTGAATATTATCAACAAAACACTTTCTGCTTAAGGGTATTCCACTTATATAACAGCGGGGTATTCCAACAATAATTGACACTTTCACAACCAAGGTAAGAAGCATTTGCATAATGTTGGAAGGTAATTTTCCTCAAGTGCTAAATAAAGACAGTATTGCTCCTCTACAAACAAACTGTCGTTAGCCAGATGATCTTCGGAGGGCATATTCTTTTAAAGTTAGTTTGTTGATTGGGGGTTTAATGTCATTCTCAAGGTATTTCCAAAGTTGTGAGTTTAGGTGAATGCTCAATAAACAAATCAATATTCATTGTTTTCTTTGAGTGGTAGAAAATTAAAACAGAATGAGATCATACATGTTTATGGTTTAAGTTATATTTTGCAGCCAATATAAAGGTGTTGATGCAAATAACAATTAGTCATATGATGCAATTAAAAATGCAACAATTCAAAGTTTAAACTGTTTTATGCAGCAAACTAATTGCTTAAAATCAGCACAGTTATTTATACAAATAAATAAAATGAAATAAAGTCAGCTGCTCAATACAAAAACAATAAAAGCCATGTCAGTTATTTGAATTGTATCCAAAAAATAAAAATAAAAATTTGCCATTCAAATTAATGAGCAATTTTGACATAAGCATATGTTAATTACATGTATCTTACCTTTAATGGAGCTACCATCGTTAACTGTTAACGAGCCGTCTCGCCCATTCCTTTGTGCTAACACAGTTGCCCATTCATTCACTGGGAGTTTGTCCGGACTGACTAAAATAGCTGGACCTAACAAACAGACAAAGTAGTATAGATTTAGTTGACTGGTGTTTACAGACATGCTTGAAGGTAGTTTACTTACATGAGGCAGTTTGTCATAGACACACAATCTACTAACTAATTGCAAACAATGATCTTCCCCATTGCTAGGATTTTGTTTGTTTGCTTGTTTGATTGGGTTTTAATGTCGTATTCAAGGGTATTTTACTTATATGACAACAGATTGTCCCCATCACACTGCACCTATCCTTATTATGGTGGAAAAACGAGAGGAAACCTCTTAAAAACCACCCCTGCACTTGTCAGAGCCACATCACATGACTCACTCATTTATCTGAGGGTTGACAGATGGACTCGATACTGTGAATGGTAAATAGAATTAGGATTTGTAAATGCACACTCTAATACTAGTTCAATCATCTCCCTAAAACATTATTGACAACAACTTAAGGTCTTCCAGGTTGTATGCAGCACCTACCCTTTGGGTAAATGAATAAAACCAACACCAGATAATTCATCAATTGTGCTTGACACGGTAAAAAATCTGACCTGATCCAGTGTTGTATCTGAACTCAACATGTCCGTCCTTCATCACCAGGGCGATGAAATCTCCTACTCTCCCCTGTCTTTGTCCATTGTACAGAATAATCCCGTCATCCAGTGAGCGAGGTTTGAAGGACAATTTAATGGTGACTTGAAGGCGAGAATCGGGGATTGTTGGGTAACTGATAAAAGAAGTCTTGTTGAACAAGGGATCTACAATGTTGACACCTAAAACAAAGGAAATACATGCATATTTTATTGATTTTGTCACAATTACAAAATATCCAATGAGAGCCAATGCATTATTTATTGACTGCCAAACTTTTTAGAAGTTATCCAATGAGAGCCAATGTATTATTTATTGACTGCCAAACTTAATAGAAGTTATCCAATGAGAGCCAATGTATTATTTATTGACTGCCAAACTTTTTAGAAGTTATCCAATGAGAGCCAATGTATTATTTTTATTGACAGGCAAACTTAATAGAAATCATTCAATGTGCCCTTACAGAAAAAAATCCTATAAGATTATATAGAATTTTGGACAGAAGATTATATAGAATTTTGGACAGAAGATTATATAGATTTTGGACAAAAAATTATATAGGATTTTTCTATGGAATCCTAAATGATTTTTCTATGGATGTTTGTTTGATTGGTGTTTAACGTCGTACTCAAGGGTATTTCACTTATATGACGACGGATTGTCCACTTCCCACTGTACACTGCCTTATTACGGTGGAAAACCTCCTAAAACCACCCCTGTGATTGCCGGAGCCACAACATGAGACTCATATACCTGATGGTCAAAATGATTTTTCTATGGCCTATTATACGATTTTTCTATGGACTATTGTAGGATTTTTCTATGGATTCCTATAGAATCCTCAAACAGCCACAATAATGGAAAATTAATTTTCCTCCAGTGCTAAGTAAAGACAGTATTGCTACTCTCCAAACAAACGTCCCTTAGCCAGAGGTCAAACTAAATACAACCATATTAAAAGCAATCTTAATTCAAAAGTTTTCTATACATAAGCCTTGAGGATTTCCCTCTATTATAACATGATAGTGGACATATATGGGACTCACCAACTTGGCAACCAGCACCTGTTCTTCCGAGAGGACAAACACATCTGTAGCCACTCAGTCCAGGAAGGTCATAGCAGCGACCTTCAGTTCCACAAGCACCTTGAGTTAAAATTTAAACACAGAGTTTCTCATTTGAGTGCCATTTAGGAGTTTGAATATAGCAAAACGTACAAATAAGATTAGATGGAGGAATGACATTTTTCTAGCTCAAGATCCAAGAAACAACGAAAAAATGACACAAAAATAGTTAAGAGGCTCAGGTTTTTCAAGCCAAATATAAGGTTCAAACAATTTTTATTGGATGTCGAGGGAGTATTCTGCAGGGCCATGGCCCACCCGCTCCCTCACAGGGCGAGTGGAAGTTGCTGGTCAATGTAATATTATAGCCTACCCGCTCCCTCAGGAAATACAATTAAGACAACAAATAAATATACATGCATATATAAAAATAGTTGACAATAATTATTGGGGAACTTACATTTCATTACATTACAAAAACTATTGATCGCCGATTGATTGATTGGTGTTTAAAATGGTGCTCAAGGCTATTTTACTGTATGAATGCAAAAAGTCACACAAAAACAGAGAATCAAAAAAGTTTATTATTGCATTTCTTCTTACAATTGACAGGAGTTCAAATAAAGAGTCTAAACTAAATCCATACCTGGATAGCACCTTTCCCCAGTCAGTTCACATCGTCGCCCGGCGAACCCTTGGGGACAGTTACAGCGGTAACCGTAGATGGTATTTGCTGGCTCACAAGCTCCTCCGTTCTGACAGGGGCTGTCTCGGCACACTTGATATTCTCGGATTCCAATCAACTCTTTGGCATCTCCTCCGAGGTCCAATGAGTCTCCTTGAAGTTCCATCTGGCTCACACTGCCTACAAGGTCAAACAGAAGGCTTGTCATTGAATGTCAAGGTCAATGTCAAGTGTTTGTCAGGCCAATTTTATGATTTGTTATTTTGGCAAAGTAAATCCACTCATACCCCCCCAATAGCAATACAGTTGCAGGACATTTCCGGTAAAAATTGAGGCTGTCCTGTAAAGATCCCAGAATATAACATTGTGTCAAATGGCCTGCAGGACAAAATTGGAAAAATGTCTGACAAAATATTTTCAACATTTCCACCCCTGTCCCCTCAAATCAACTGTACTGAATCAACGACACACTTTACCTGATATCTTGTGATTACTTTCTATGAAGATATCAGTTATTAAATCTAAAAATTGCAGTTTATTTTTATGTTCTGAAACTGTTCTGTTGTTGGGGTTTTGCTACGTGAGGGCATGCAGATCACACTTTGTTTGTTCATTACACATGGTTCCTTGTTTGAATATGGTGGAAAACCTTGAAACCATCCACCACAATACATGCATAACAAACAGACCAGGGTTCATGTTATCACATAGATCAGAGAACACCTGAATATCGCACATATGAGATGCATACTCTAACAAAAAATAGTAACAGTAGCACAACTACAATATGTAAAATGTTTCGTTTTTTTAACTTTTGCAAAAATAAAGTTCACACAGTGGTAGGATAAGATGTTTGTTTGATTAGGGTTTGACAATGTACTTAATATTATGAGGGCGTGCAAGCCAATGAAACCACCATCGAGGCCCCTGGTAACAAACAAGGACAGGATGGGACAAATACAGGAAAACCACAGGTCACCATGACACCATGAACAGATCGACATCATGTTCCTTCTTAGCTCTGAGAGAACCAGGCTTTCAAGAACCTCCCTCCCAATCTTCTGTGCTAGGATTGTTTGTTTGTTTGATTGGTGTTTAACGTCGTACTCAAGGGTATTTCATTTAGTTGATGGATTGTCCACTCCACACTGCACAGAGTCTCATTACAGTGTAAAACCTAGAGGAAACCTCGTAAAAATCACCCCTGCGATTGCCGGAGCTACAACATGTGGCCTGCTCATATACCTGATGGTCAACAGACGCACTCGAACCCGTAAACGGTACATCGAAGCAGGTACAGTTTAGCAAGCGAGCACACTACCACTAAGCCACAGCCACGGGCTCTGTGCTAGGAAAAGGGATAATTAAGTTAGAAGCATGCTGCCCTCAGACAAGGGGACGATTAAAGGGACATACCAACAAATCCATTCCTGAAACCAGTTGTCTGGGGAATCCTTTGGAAGTCTGGAACTGATCCCAGATAGAGGCTGTCCTCTAAATCAAGGCCGACGAAACGACCTTGAGCTTCGCCTGAATATGATGGCTGGTCATTTACGGTCATCGTACCTGGTGAAATAAAATCATACGTTTAAACAAAGTGAACAGGTGAAACAATATTTTGTATGATAATTGTTTCATAACAAACAATAATGATCAACAGTATAAAGTTTCATGCAAGACAGCCTTTACATGTAGCTTAACCAAGTTGTAACAAACACGATCACAAAAAGGCCCTTTAGTGAAAAATGTTTTACGGAAAACATGGTATTATTTTCAAACATTTTACTGGAAGAAAATCGATGGAGATGACAAAACAGGTTGGCAATAAATCATTTATTTTCAAGATTATATGAAAAATGAAATGGTTTCAAAGAATGATTTATATGAGCAATAAACATATACAAGGATCAATAGGTTAGGAATTTAAATACAAAGTGAAAAACAAAAGTGACTTACAAAAAATGCATTTTTTTAAATAAATGAATGAAAGCAATAAAATAAATGTATACATGTGATTGAAATATTCATAATTTCATTAATTTTTGTGTGTGCCACTGAGGGGCACAGGTGTGGAGCTTGGCATTCAGGGGTATTTTAACTTTGCATTAACAGTAATTTAGGTTGGTTTGTTTGATTAAGGCTTAACGTCGTACTCCAGGGTATTTCACTCATATGACGACAGATTGCCCACTTCACACTACACTTAGCCATATTAGGGTGAAAAACCGAGAGAAAACCAAGTAAAAACCACCCCTGAGATTGTGGAGCCACAACGTGTGATTCACTCATATACCTGTTGGTTGATAGACCAGTGAACAGTACATCGGAGTAGGATTAGTAAGTGCACTTGCTACAATAAGCCATGGTCGATGGCCAGAAATTTTGGTGGAAAACTAGCAACCTCAAAACCACTTATGATCTTATTCTTTATACACAAGGTTCAGAAGTGGTCTTGAACCTTGTGCCATTTAAAGGGGTCAACAGATAGACAGAGCCACAGACTGGCCTCTCAAATAAATGACCATGACTAGAAATGAGATGACCATGATCACATCAGGTTCCTGTATCCACGTGCTCCGAATACTCTTAATAAAACAGGTAAGACACGGTGCTGCGACAGCTTCATGCAGAGCTACTGTCTCCAGAAGCCCATTAATCAGCATTTTCATCAATTATAAATGACTGATTCAATTTAAGATGAGAAGGTCTTAAAAATAAAGTTTTGTTGATTGGTGTTTTAAGTGGTGCTGCTTGATATTACATTTATAGGACAGCGGTGTGTTTAACAATAATTGATACTAGCAAATTTCATAAAATCTGATGTGTTATGATACTGTTTCCAACATAAAGAGTATTTCAGCAAACTTATTTTGGTAGGATATAAGAAAGTATTGCAGATCAATCATAAATTGAATCATTGATGGTATACCTTTAAAACATTTAGAGAAACAAACTTAGTAAGCTGGAAAAAGTTTATAGGCCTTTTTCAAACATCCATGTTAATTATGCTTACAAGGTTTTCTGTTTTTATATCAACTTTTCAAAGAAAAAGAGCGAGTGGTTTTAGCTTTTAACTTTCAATTTGTGTGAAAATATATCAGGAAGGATTTGCAAATTATGTAATAACACCAAAAACGTCTCGGTTGACAGTCAATTTTAATAAGCATGAATTAGTTAAAATTGATATTTTTTTGTTTCTTTGATTGATTAAATTTAACTGTTAAAAATCAATGTACAATAAAAGCTTTGATATAAGAATGCTCCTTGCATACCGCATGAGGATATATTTTAAGCAGATAATGATATGATATTGTGTTCAGCATGAAACATAAAGAGAGGAAGACAAAAGATGTAAAGTGCACAAAAAGCGCAATGGTGCATTTATACCCAATCCAAAGCAGTATAGATGAACATACCAGCAACAAAAAGCAAGAAAGCAAGAAAGGACATTTCTAAAACATACACGTTTACACAGCATATTCACCAGAATAGCAAACCATTTAAAGATTCCATCTATGGCTAAAATTTATGAATTTATTTGATAAGGACTTTACACCATAATTAAGTCCAGGGCAACGAACAATTTATTTGTTTGTTTGATTGCTGTTTAATGTTGTACTCAAGGGTATTTCACTTATATGACAATGGATTGTCCACTTCACACAGCCTTATTACGGTGGAAAACTCAACCCCCCCCCCCCCCCACGATTGCCGGAGCCACAACATGTGACTCGCTCATATATATGACGGTCAACAGACAGACTTGATACGGTGAACAGTAAATCGAAGCAGGTCCAGTTTAGGAAGCGCATTCGTTACCACTAAGCCACGGCTGCAAGCCCTGGGCAACAAACAAAAAAAAGGCGTAAAACCACCCTGCGATGCTGGAGCCACAACATGTGACTCGTTGATATATCTGATGGTCAAAAGACGGACTCAATCCCGTGAACCTTACATCGAAGCAGGATTAGGAAGCGCACACGCTTCCACTATGTGTGCACTGACTTCCACTAAGCCAGGGCCGCGATGAACTTTCTATTCTGTCAATATTTATCATCAATGAAACTTTTGATTTCCGCTTATCTCTTTCTCTTTGAGTAAAAAAATAATAATTTCTACATTTTTGACAACGAAACTCATCTTTTGAATTAATTTATTCTATCAAACTTTCAAATTCATAAATTTAGTGTTTACTTTGAGCAACTGATTTTCTTCAACAAAAGTAAAAACGGTAAATCAAACTATCTTTTATGGTTTTTATTTTGTAAAGTCTGTTCTAATTGATCAAGGATGGAATTTTCAAATGACATTAACAATGAATTGTCTCCAAACTTATTGCGCTTTTTCTAATGAAACAAACTGATTGTTTATGGTGCAAAAATGTAAAATGCAGTAACTAGTATTATTCAAAATTATAGTTTAAGGTTTTTTTTTAATTCCAAAGTTGATTGGCAGGTGCGATAGCCTAGTTCTGATTGGCTGATACTTCCTGTGATATCACAACAAAACTATGTAGAGAACTTTTCAAAATAGACAACACTTTTACTAACAATAGATTTACGCAAGACTGGTACATTTACAAATGACTGGTACATTTATATAAATAACTGATACATTTACAAACGACTGATACATTCACGACTGGCATATTTATCCTACATTTACAAATACCCGAAACATTTATCCTAAGGACTGAAACATTTACAATAGACTGGTACATTTATCCTAAGGACTGACACATTTACAAAAGACTGGTACATGTACTCTAAGGACTGACACATTTACAAACGACTGGTACATTTCCCTTGGTGTGGACAACACAAAAGCTACGCATATCAGTGGTGTTTTTAATAGCGTAAGATAAAAAGCGATGAAGAGATAACTTACCAACTGTATGTGCCCTATTAAAATGATCTGTAACCCAGTTATATCACTTACTGACAATGAACAGCAAAACAGAATGCAAACAGTCCGCCAAGATATAGACATGGGACGGTGGCCAATCTACAGGTACATGCGGTAGGCGGTAGGCTAAGATTTTGTTTGCCAAAAAAACAACCAATTGAGCTTTTTTCTAATGGAAAGACGATCAAAAGCAGAAGTCCTACAGTTTCTATTTAGCGCCCATTACTCTCATGCATTGCTTCTCAGTAGGGTTATTCAAACTGTTTTTTTGTTTTGTTTTTTTCAATGGCGATTTCAATCAGAGCTGAAACAAGTGGTTGGAGATGGCTTCATGTTGCCCATGTGCTCTCAGGGCTAAAAGGGAACAGGAAGTCGATTTGTTTGTGGTGTCTGTATTACGTCCTGTTGTTATCCCGTTTTGTCTTTGTTTGCTGTCATTGGTGTTGAGGGGGGTTTCGTTAACCCATTGGGCAGGCACGCTGTCAAGTGAGTGAAATAACCTTAAGTACGTCGTTAAACCCCAATCAAACAAACAAACAAATCAATCACAGCTACCCAGCAAACACACTACATAGCTGTAATGTGCATAATAGCAATACAATGGTAACGTAGCAGAGTAAACAAATAACAACGTTACTGCAACACAAATCTACGACGAAATTTGGTTGTTAGTTTCTACCACGTTATTAGAACGGAAAATGTTGTTATTTAACATTATGACAACACACACATATTGACTACGTTGTGACTTTGTTTTGAATTGGAAGCGTTTTGTATAATGTAATAACAATGTTGTCAAAACATAAAATGATGCATCAACAATATTTCAACTTAGCTATTACGTTTATGTTTCGGTGTAGTTGAATTCTAAGGTTGTGGCAACATAACTTGTACCGGTACTCCACAAAATTCAGCAGCCCCCCCTCCCAACTGTTTCTTTTTGAAAAGGTCTCCTTTGGTTTGTATTTTTGGCAATCAAAATCTAACAACAGTAGATGGGTAGCTGTAGAGGCAATGCAATACAGCCCCCTAGCTCTACAGCGGCATATCCAATGGTCAAACAGAGAACAAGGGTCTCATGATTGATGTTGTGTTTCACGCCATACTCTAGGGTATTTCAACAATACGACAGCGCTGTTCTCCAACAGTACACCTAGTGGACACTAGCACGACTATACAATTTGAAATGTTTCTCTTCGTGGAAACTTAACCATTGGTAAGTCAGATGGGGGTCTCAAAATATCCCGATTAGGAACAATTGCAGTATAATCCAGTGTAAGCACCATACCTACACACCAAAATATCTGCTCCGAATCTTTTTTAACACAAAACAGTTTTTAAATAACAGATGAACAGAAAGGGACAGGCACTGTATTGAATTTAGTGATTTACAAAAATGAGCAAAAACTTTTAAAGTACAACGAAATTTAAAAAAATAAAAAGCAAAATAATAAATGTACAACAAAAAATGGTGGATTAAAATCGTTATTGGTCTTTGGAATTTCATAATCAACACTGAGGGACTATTTATAAGTATTGCTTCTAATACTATAGCCGTAAAATAATATAAACAACTAAAATTAGTATTCTTAAAAATACATCGGTTAATCTTCTAATTCCACAATTAAATACAAAAAAGCAGTTTTTGTTAACTACCAACAAAAATAAATTAATAGAAAAATGATTTAAAAAGTCACTGCTGATTTTGTTGTTTTAGAATTCCCATAGTTGACATGTTTTAATTATTTAATGACAAGATGATGCAAGAAACTACATTGTACATGTCATTATCTACAGAGAGTGATATAAAGGGCCAGTCCAAACAGAGCATGCATGCCCAAAGACGTGAACATATTGTCAGAAAATTGGGAGCGGCACTAAATTCAGTAATAAATAAGTTTCAAGAAAAATGTACGACATGCAAATAGTCAGGGGAGTATCCCTTGAGTACTTGAACAGAATGTGACTTACCCAATTTGCGATCGCGCTTCAGTTTAACGGTGTGCCATTTGTTGAGCTCTAGACTCTTGTTGCCTCGAATTACAGCAGGCCCAGATCCTACGTCAAAACGGAATTCTGGGTAACTATCCTGTAGTCCAAAGCACATGAAGTCGCCAATACCTGTGTCTGATTGGCCGTTATACAAAACTAGACCTAGATAGGATCAGAAACAAACTTAACACATGAGATTGATTGGTGCTTTACAACATGGACCTGAGACACAAGGCACATAGACCTTAAGAAATTTTCACAAAACCTGAATAAGGTGTCTGACATTGAATAATAAGGGTGTCAGAAAACAACACCAGCTCACAAGGTGTATTTGTTTGAATAGGAGGATCAGTCATTTAACTTATATGAGGAATTGTACACTTCTTAATCTGTCTTACTTAAATATGTTGGAAAATAAAGAGAAAATCTGAGAAAAATAACAAAAACTTGACAATTGCCCGTTAAATTGGCAACTCAAATTTGTGAGCTGTACATCACAGGAGGATCAGCAGTCTGGCAAGCTAACCACTAAACCTCGTGAACAAAATATATTCTATGAAATTAGCAACAATTAAAATAAATTCTGTAAATACCCACCATCAGTAGCCTCTGGTCTGAAGGACACAAGGACATCAAAGTTCAGATAAGCGTCTCTCAATGGTGCGTAGCTAATGTACGATCGAGGATTCTGGGTAAAGTATGGCACCAAATCTGTTCAGGAAAAATAAAATGCGATATTACATGGAAAATCTTGGGTACAACATTGGACTGCTGGGGAATAAAGGGAAATAACTTGGAATGAAATATGTAAGACAATAAAAGAAGGAAGTAATTTTGAGTTCTGGTTCTATGGGAAATAAAATCCAGAGATCAATACAGGTTACAGGCCTCATGGTAGATCAGCTTCAAGTTGACTGAGTGTACATTGTAATTTAATCCTCTTTAAATAAAACTTATTATTATTATTACAGTGGCCACCTTGAGACATTGTTAGGCTTCAGCGCTGGATTTGTCACCTTACCGTTATCTTAAGATCCCACATGATTTGGGCTCACACCTTGTTCAGTCGGAACCAAACATGGTTCTATAGGGTCAATCAGAGTTGTCTCTCCTTCTCTTAATATCTGAGAGAAACCATATAATGACTTACCTCCCACAACCAACCTCACGGGGTACTCAGTGATTCCGTAATCATTAGCAGCAGAACAGACATAGGTGCCAGCATCTTCACGACGTACTGTGGGGATGGTCAACTCTCCATTTCTTACAAT
>JARFOD010126227.1:0-14122 GCA_031763545.1 Mopalia muscosa
AAAAACAAAAAAACGCATGTGTCCCGATTGAAATAAAAGGTGCTGCGATTCATACGCGTCAAAACAAAAACAACTACACGTCAAAACGAAAACAATCACATGTTTAAAAACATGTAAAGACAAGTTTTGTTTTTCTCAGAAATAATAACACGTCACAACTGAACTCGATCAGCGTGTGATGACCCGAACTTGACCTCTTTCCCGCCACTTCATTTTCCCGCTCCAGGTTCTTGCGCAAGAGTCTGTTTGACCCAAAACCGCCAAAACACAATGGAGTGTGTTGTCGGCCTACTAAAATAATCGTAACAAAATCTATCAGTAAGAGCCAATCGCGCTGTAGTATATTGTATGTTTTCTTTCAGTCGCGCATTTGTTTTCATCTAGTTGTACAGAATCGTGTAGCATGTCAAGTTATTTCTGCCCTGTACTGTACTTCTATGACCTTCATATGTGTATTGTAAAAAAGGTCACATATACTTCCATGACCTTCTTATGTGTATTGTAGAAAAGGTCACTTATACTTCCATGACCTTCATATGTATATTGTAGTAAAAGTCACTTTTACATCCACAAACTTCATACGTGTATTATAAAAAAAGGTCACTTAGATTTCCACAACCTTCACATGTGTATTGTAGAAAGGTTGCTTAGAATTCCATGACCTCCATGTGTGTATTGAGGAAAAGGCTACTATTAAAGACTACATTTTATTTATGTACAATACGAATAGTCTTCAAACATCCATAAGCCCTCAGCTGTGGCTTGGTGGTAGTGATTGCGCTTCTTAAACTGAACCTGCTTCGATTTACCCTTCACCAGATCGAGTCCACTTGTCGACCATATTGTGTCTCTGGCAATCGCAGGGGTGGTTTTTATGAGGTTTGCTCCAGGTTTTCCACCGTAATGGGGATGTGTACAGTGTGAAGTGGACAATCTGTCTTCATTTAAGTGAAGTACCCTTAAGTACGATGTTAAACACCAATGAAACAAACAAACAAACAAATCAAACATCCATAAACTAGATCAATCAATTAGTGAAAACTGTAACATGTATTCAAACATTCTGATAAGTAATCCTAACAATTACCTTAAAGGATGTCTTTGATGAGATTGACTGTCCAGAACAAACGATAATAAATATGCAATTGTTTTTTTTTGTAGTTCGACAATATCCATGGGTTAATCCTACCAGGTAAGAGAGCTTTTAACAACATGAACAGTGACTTCCTGGAGAGGAGGAGGAAAGCCTTGGATGCTTACCTACAGGTACCTACTAACTCTATCAACAACAACATGTTATGTACCTACTAACTCTATCAACAACAACATGTTATGTGCTTACCTACTGGTCATATACCTACTAACCTTTTTAAACACCATAATGCTTAACAAACAAAACTATATATTAACTCCATAAGCTATTTTTTAAAACAAACTAAAATTTACAAACATAGCAAGTATTTGTGCCTAAGATATTTATTTAGTTGTTTATAAATATTGATCTCTAATTGATCTTATATTCTAGCACTAATGGTGTACCTATTACAGATAATGATATCTCTCCTACTCCAGATTATCATTTAAATCAGACTAAAATTGAAGTGGACAAGCAAAAGTTAGTATCGTCTACCCAATGGTCTTACTGTTCATCAAACTTTTTGTTGTGATTTACGCTGAAATAAAAATTAATTTGCTTATATTCTGCAGACATTGATGAACCCAGATGTGCTACAAAATTACCTGGGACTTTTTCAACTCATGATTCTTTTTCTGTCACCTAAAATTTGGGAGAAACATAAAAGTGAACTGGCCAGAAAGGTGTGTATTCTCTCTGTAGCTGCCTGACCTTAAATAATGAATAAAAGTTGTGTTTTTTGTACACATACAGTATCTTAGATACTTTTGTTATAGGGCTTTATTAGCTTCAATAAACCCTAGTTAAGATATTTGTTTCGGATGTTCAAACCGTATTGTGACTAGAAGTCACAACTGTCAAAGTCAGGCGCCCAGTTGTCCGCATTTAAAACTAAAAACCATATTCTATATTGTGTGTAATACAATAAGTTAATTTCCATTTTCATAATCTGATCGTAACTCTGGTTATCATCGATTAAAAAGGATCACAAGTACCAGTTGAGTCATCAAATCCTGTGTACAGCAGACTTCACTGATCTATCATTAGATAGTTCAAAATTGGCTGACCAACCAGAGTGCAGGAAAACTTAGCAACACAGGATTTGATGACTCAACTGGTACTTGAATGATAACCAGAGTTACGATCAAGTTAAGAAAATGGAAATTAATGTATTGTTACACACAAAAAGTTTTACTTATTAATAGAATATGGTTTTTGGGTGGTCTTCTCCTTTAAACCATCTGTAGACCTCAGATATTTGAGGGATTCATGCTATGTGGATCCAGTAATCACAGGATTTTTTTTATAATGAGACTTTCTACCACTTTTCATCCCTTAAAGCAAAAAACAGTGGGACATTGACAAACAGTCATCATATAAGTCAAAATACCCTTGATTCTGATGTTAGACAAAAATCAAACAAACAAACCCAAAGTCTCTGTGTTGTCCATCAGTTCTATCACTGTTGTGTGTAAGAGTTATAAACTTGTGCTTGGTTTTACATCAATCTTGAGTTTGCCTTTAATAGAGGTCTATTCATTTATTTTCTCTCACTCCTACAAGCCTGTCCAATAAATAGTGTCCAACATGTAAGAGGATAGAATAACTTTCCTACTGAAACAGTTATCATGTAAACTACAAGATTGTCTTAATTGTCATTAAGAAAATAAAATCATGTTGTAAATATTGTCAAACTAAATACATGTATGTTATAATTATTGCTTTATTATATTGTATGATGTGCATTACATCATAGGTGAAGTGGGGAAGCTTCTTCAACTCTCCGAGCTAAGGGACATCATGAAAGTGATCCGTTAGTGATGTCTTTGTATGACGTCCTGTGATTGTTTTGTCCTGTCTTTGTTTCTCGCGGGCGGTGTCTAGGATGGTCTTGCCAATTTTAGGTGGGAGCTTCATCATGTTGCCCTCGTTAATCCCTTCCGCCCTTGATATGCATAATCTTTGAAGAACGCATTTTACAATTTAAATCTAAAAAAAACATTCTAAAATACTACGTTTTTTGGTCAAACTTTTTGCATTATCAAGATTATGAAAAGAAGATTTCAGAAAGGCAACAACAAAAAAAAGTCAAAATTTTACCCCTGACTAGCGGTAGAGTCCTTAATGCTTTTATTTTTAGGTCTATATATAGTGATACTAAATCGACAAGTAAATAGAGAACATTTCTGGGTGATATAAATGATCATATCGCAATAACTTGTGTCGATGCAGATCAACCATTTACCAAGCTGTTACTGAATCACAAACTTGTGAAATAAATTGTTAGAAATGGCTGACTGATTTCTTATTCGTCTTCTTAAAAATAGCGGGCGGTTGGAGGGAGCTTCATGTTGCCCTGGTGCTCTCATAGCTGAAGGGGAGCAGGAAGCCGCTCTGTTTGTGGTGTCTGTTTTGCGTCCTATTTCTCCTATCTTTGTTTGTTGCCAGTGGTGTCGAGGGTGGTTTCCCTCACCCATTGGGCTGGCACGTCGTCCTTTAGGTTAAATTCCCTTGAGTACGACGTTAAACCCCAATCAAACAAACAAAACTAACAATCTTAAAATTATACTTAAAAATGGTCCAGGGTGTATTTGTTTTTTAAGTCGGTTGCTTCAAGGGAATATAAGCGTAAAACAAACTAACTTCCGCCGAAGGTGATGCAGTCGATCTCCAGCCATTGAGCGCAAGAATTCTATAAGATGATTTGTTAAACGAATCACAGCCATATACATGTAGATATAAAAACAAATTTTGGGTTTAGGCAGACCTTCAGCTATAAATCCCAATAGTCCTTCCCAGATGACAGAATGGCTTTCGGCATCGTCAAACATTGTTGACATTTATTCTACAACAAATGCTTTTCTTGGCTAAAATTCTTTATATCTGATGTATGATTGGACGCGGTAATCCCTTTTAATTATACACATATAAACAGTCTAATGGCAAATAGCTCATTGTAGTTCCCTTTTATATAAATCCCACGTGCGTCGTTAAGCTGAAAAGTATCCCTAAGTGTATAACTCAACGCTTGTATTTCGAGTCTTATATATCAACAAACAACCTTGTAAAGCCAGGTGTTGTCAGCTAAACGAGATCAAACTACTAGTATATATAGACAAAAGGCGTCAAAGTGATTGTTATTAAATCAGCCACACGGTTACATCATTGATTTTAAAGATGAACAAAGCGCACAAACTGTTGCATTCGCCCTATGAAAACGAATATAAATAGATGAATTCTATATTCTGTCTCTCTACATTGCACTGAATAGAATAGGCCTGTTTGAGCGTATTCAAAAATATGTCAGAGTATTTGACAAAATTGTATACATTTCAAAATATAAAACTGTGAAATAAACAGCATTGTAACTTTCTAGACAGCAAAATAAACCAAACTTTACATTGACTTATTTACAGTCGATGACTGTACTCTGGATAGCATAACTGTAGCAACAATTTTTAGAGACAGCCAATCGTAACTTTGACCTTCTTACATCTTAGTCTGTCTGAAGTATCGTTTACATGGGTGCACACTGCTTTTATATACAATACCATCTGTTCTCATAGATTGTTTCCAAGTTATTTGAAAAATTGGCACTAAATCGCAAAATCTATAACCAGTATACATGAAGAAATTTTCGTCAATCTGATAAACGAAGAAAAATTAAGGTGCGTAGCCTAAATCCCCGTTTTCAATTTCAGTTACGCTTTCTGTTAGAATTAGAATAGCCGAACCGTCCTCCCACCTAACTGAAGCAAAAGGGTTTAGACAACGACTACCAGACAAGGTGTATATTAATTGATCGTGACCAAGCTCTGACGTGACCCAACCACCAGTTTTATGACACTGAGTGCCCTAAAACTGCTTTCAGTTCTAAACATTTACACTAGTTTCAAGACTGAAAATACTTGTCTTCACGTGGTAAGAGAACCTTTAGTTTAAGTGTGCTCAATAGTTTTGACAGATGGTGTTCTGAGTGTAAATAGTCTCATTAGAGCCAGTTCGAAAACTCAGCTGAAAGATTTTCCTTCAGTGCCGATTCTATATCCATAAAGCTGTTGTTCACCGAAATCATTTCACAAACTGAATTGTATAATAGTATTTTCGTTATTTTGGAATAACACTTTCTTAGTTAGAACATATACCTGTTCAGAAAATGTTGTAAGTTGAAACCCGTTCGGGAATCGAACCCACGACCCTCAGAGTTAGGCACCGAATCGCCAGCAGTAAATGCAGGCTACCTAGACCACTCGGCCACCCGGCCTTCTACTAAATTATTCATACATGTAGTGACACTGTCTTTCCTTAGTAGTTTAGGAACAGTGTGAAAGAGTAAACAATTCACTATAAGTGATACTCTGCAGCATGGCCTTAAACAGAGCTGTTAGAAGAAGCTATTTGTTTCTTCCTGTGCTCTTAGAGCTAAAGGTAGCATGAAGCCAGTTTCCTCTGGCTACTAGTGGCTTGGGTTGAAATGTTTAATTGGGGGTGGCTGTCTTCCTGCTGGAGTATACCACTGATATATAAGTGATTCCTTGCAGCATGGCCTAAACACCAATTGTGAATGGTAAGAAGAAGCTATTTGTTTCCTCGTGTGCTCTTAGAGCTAAAGGTAGCATGAAGCCAGTTTCCTCTGGCTACTAGTGGCTTGGGTTAAAATGTTTATTTGGGGGTGGCTGTCTTCCTGCTGGAGTATACCACTGATATATAAGTGACACCCTGCAGCAATATATTAGCAATAAGCTTATATGTTTGAAATATATTTTGTCAAACATGATTATAATTTTGGCCTAACGGCCAATTTAACACAATATTTAATTCTTGGAGCTTTTACAAAACAATCTCAATTTGTTCTGCAATTGTATTACCGATAAGAACTCAGGATTAAGATCTATTTAAAAAACTTTTCTCTGGGTGTTCGTCTTGAACATGAAATGATTCCTGGGTTTTAATCAATTGTCATCCCTTAGACAGGGTTATTGCATTTTAGAAATATAGAAATTTCTTTCTTGTGTCATCTTTGTTTTGTGTCTTGTGAATTTTCATCCTTTGTTTGTTGTGAGTAACGCGAGAGGGGTTTCCCTCACTCTGCAGGTCGGGAAATTTACAGGCCCAACGCAAAATCTACCAGGTTTTGGCCTGCAGGCTTGCTTAATTTCCATCCCTTGTATATATGTATTATAGCAATAACAGTCTACAAGGACAGTTACTGTAAGATAGTTACATGCAGCTTTGTTTTATGCTGCTGTCTAAACATATAGCTACCACTTTGCTTTGTTTACAATACTGTTACTGACATTGATGCTATATATACAGGAATGCTGTTTCTCTTTTTAGGTCATGTTTCAGATTATAAATCATCAGCCATTGGAGAAGCACTTGTTTGTTACTCTTGTTACTGCTAGAAGTCTTAACAGAATGGTAAGATATATTTGTCTAAATTTTTTCTCAAACAAGTCAAAGTGTTAGCTTCGAGCACTGTCTGTCAAAAAGAATGGGAAAAGAACAAAATAAACAATAAAAAGATTGTCTTCAAACAAAACCCATTTTTTTTAAATTATAAGACTTGAAGAATAGAATATAAGTTACAATGTATTTGATGGGAGTTTGTCTTTGTAACAATAGTTTAGCACTGACCATACCTAAAGTTTTATTGGATTTCCGGCGTTAATCACCTACCATTTTTCTATGACATTTTGGCAGATTTATTTTATCCACATGAAATGAAGGTGGCCAATTATTTAACCGAAAGGCGTAATTAAAATCAATTATTTCGAAGAAAATGTTTGCACTGTTAAAAGTGAGAGTAACTCTTCTGATAGTTACACCTATTGCAGCTAGTCACACCACTGGCCTCTAGTAACACCACTGGCAGCAAGTCACGCCACTAACAGTCCTTTACCCATTAGCAACTAGTCCCACCATCGACAGCTAATTACACCATTATTAGATATTGACACCATTGGCAACTAGTCACACCAGTAACAGCTAGTATTAGCCACTGGCCGCTAGTAACTGTAACTGTATGCTAATGAAAGGAGAAGACACATGGTTTAATAGTTGGTTTTGGTCATTTTTAAGTACCATTTTTTTTTTATTAACATAATATCCCTCAGGCCAAGGAACTAATTAAAGTACATTCTAAGTCAGTAATTAAAACATTTTTTTCAATAGTATTAATGACAATGACAAAAACCTACTATAAAACTGTGTGTCTTTTCCTTTAATTCACTGATAGACTGTTACATGTACATCACTTTGCCCAGTATTTGAATTTGAGTGTTTATATGAAAAGCACAGCATATGGCACAGTATATTCCCTGCAAGAGCATGATATGATAAAAAGATGCTATCTGATTTGACAACCAATTTTACAGGTCTGGCTGTCAGACAGGCAGGTAGATATTTAACCATCAATTTATAAACTATTTTTTTTGTACACCATTATTATAGTAGGGGGGGTGGGGGGACTTACAAATGCTACTTGCCGTCCGTCTTTTTGTCTGTCCATCGGTCACAAATGTTTGTGAACACGCTATCTTGAAAACAAATTCACCAGTTAACTTCAATCTTGGTATGTAGCTTCCTCTTGTTAAGACAACGGATGGTATTGCATGTCACCAAATTCTGTTAAATGAAATGGCCATTTTTACATAATTTTACCATATTCATGTCTTTACATGTTGTCAACACGATAAGTAGAGAACAAATTCACAGATTAACTTCAAACTTGGTAGGTAGCTTCCTCTTGTTAAGACGGTGGATGGGATTACTTTTCACTAAATTCTGTGAAATGAAGTGTCCGTAATTACATAATTTTAGAATATTCATGCCTGTATGTGTTGTGAGCACAATAAGTAGAGAATAAATTCACGGATTAATTTTAAAATTTGAAGATAGCTATCTGCTTTTACAACAATGGATCAGACTGAATTTTAATAAGTTCGTAAAACAAGATGGCCGCCATTGCATTATTTTACAATATTCATTACTGTATATGTTGTGAACACTATAACTCTATAACAAATTCACAGCTTAACTTGAAACTTGAAATATAGTGTCATCTTATTAAAATAACAGATGGGATTGAATTACATAAAATTTTGTAAAACAAAATGGCCGTTATTACATAATTCTAGAATATTCAAGCCTGTATGTGTTGTGAGCACAATAAGTAGAGAATAAATTCACGGATGAACTTGATGTGCGCCAATGCATCATTTTACCATATTCACATCTGAACATGATTATTTTTAGATCAAATTTACAGATTAACTTGAAGCTGGAAGTTAGTTTCCTACTACTATTAAGACATACATGTAGGATAGGATTTCATTTCATCAAATTGCACAATGCAATATGGTCCCCATTGCATAATTTTTCAATATTCACAATAACTTAGGTTAAGTAACCGATGGGATTGCATTTAATTTAATTCTGGAAACAAAAATGGCCATCACTCAAATTCAGGTATTAACTTCAAACTTCACTTTTTTGTTAATACCATAGATTTGGTTTTATTTGACTAGATTTCATAACAAATATGGCCGACTTTGCATATCACACTGGGATGGTGATAAGCACCATAACTTTTACTCTTTGGTTCTTTGAAGAAAAATATAGTTCTCAAACAAAAGTAGGTAAAGGATATTTGACTGGGTTGGTGAGCATATATTTTCAAAAAAGGCCTCTAGTGGTGGACCTGCTAGCTACTCAGCTTGTATAATTGAATGAACAGATTGGCCTCTGAAGTTCAGTTGATTAGAACCTAAGCTCCATTCCCAGTGGAGGGAAAACAGTATTGTGTCTTTCTTCATTACCATTGTACCATGTACCAATCATGTAATAAAAACTGTTCCCATTTTCAACCATGGACAGTCTGTTACCCAAAATAAAATATTATGGTATTACTTTTTTAAGGACTGGAAAGAATAACCACATTTTAAACCAGCACATTTCATCTTAAAGCAGACTAACCGCCTCTGAGTTACTTGTATCTTGACCTTATTTGTTAACAGTGATGTAATAGGTGATTGGAGGGAGCTTTCTGTTGCCCTTGTTCTTTTTTAAACTTGGGGACAGTACCAAGCAGATTTTTTCAGATTCAGATTTGATTTTTATGTTGTGACTAGGTTGTAGCCAGTGACATATTAGGAGGTTTCCTAAACCCATTGAGCTGGCACCACATTATATGATTGAAATTATCATAATGGCAACAAGCAAACAATCTGATTATACTGCAAAAAAGTCTAAAGCCTTATCAGTAACAGTTAACACCATTGTAATTTATTGTTCAATTCTCTTTTCAGGTGTAACAAGATGGAGACATGATGTGAAGATCAATTCATTAGGACTAGTTTATATATGACTGAGAAGTGTAGTTATCTTCAGCATTTAACCATGTCGAAAATTGTTAACATATTGCACTATGCTCTGATCAGATTTTGGCAGATATTGAAGTATGTGTTATCAATAAACATTTTGGGTTACAAGAAGTTCAAACCCGTGTCCCCTGAAACAAGGAATCAAGTCTTGTCAATAATTAGCATTTTGAAGAACAAAGGCAACTATCCAGAGTTTGGGGAAAAGCCAGTTTCCATATCAGTAAAAGATCTGATAGCAGCTTTGCCATGTGAAGAAGATCTATTAGCTGTTACAGATGTTTCTGGGTATAACCTATTGCAACATGCTGTTTTATGTGAGGACCCGAGAGCTGTCAAGTATCTTTTAAGAATGGGTTTTGATCCAGACCATTGTCTGTGTAGTCCATCTTTACAAATGGCCACAAGGAAAGGACATCTAGAAATGGTGAAAATTTTCATAGATTTCAAGGCAAATGCCTGCAAGTTAATGGGTGTGTGTTACCCCAAAAAACATAACCCAATCTCCTATAGGTCAAACTATCTTGGCATGATTCAAGCTGTCTATGAATGTAACAGTAGAAAGAGGACTCCCATTCAAAGTGCAATCGACGGAGATCAGATGGAAATAATGAACTATTTGTTCAACACACTGTCTTATAAATATCGTTATCAAATATCACCGTCTGAATTGTTGCAGTACTCTTGCAAGGTAGGATCTTTAAAATGCATTAGACATCTTTTAAAGACTTGGTCTGAATTGATAGAAGAGACAGATTCAAATGGTGATACACCTTTACTGTTGGCAATCCCTTGGGGACAGGAGTATGCACAATGTTTAATAGAGAATGGCGCTTACATTAGAGTACGATCGCAAAGTGGAGAGACTGTATTGCACAGACTGTATCGGGACACAAAAGACAGCTCTTATTCTTTGTGTAATACCACTAAGTTTCTTCTTTCATCAGGTCTTGAGGAGGATGTTAATGTAAAAGACGTTAATGGAGACACCCTAATGCACATTCTTGTTGCACATTTGTCAGTTATTGGTGTGAAGAGACAATCATACATGAGAAAATTGCAAATTGAAGATCATAAAGAAATTATTGAGTGCATGGACTTGTTGCTAAATTACAATGCCAATGTTGACAGTATTAATGGTGAAAACCATGAACCCTTAAGTGAACTTATGCACACCACTTTCCTTGTGAGTTACCATGACAATCATCCTCCCTGTACATGTGTTTCAATAAATCCAGATTATCATTATGAGAACAATTTTCTGGTCTTGAACAGGGCCATTCAAGTCCTTCTTACACATGGAGCAAACCCTAATGTTCAATGTATGGGTGGTCATACTGCCTTAGTGCTGTTGTTACAGTGTCTGTTGTATGAGTACCCAGCAGTCATATGTGCTCAAGCTGATGACTTTGTGGATTGTTTAAGGACTCTATTATCTCATGGTGCTATTACTAACTTTATAACCTCTGAGGATGCCACATGCTCAACTCTTTTGGCTAAAATTGGTCAACGTTATTTCAAACTTGGCAAATCGGAAGAGAGTCAGGATTTAGCCGTGCAAGAACAATTTTGTGATCTAGTAAACAGTTGTCTCAGACTTATGTTACAGCATGGCCTTAATCCAAATCACACAACCACTAAGAAATGTCCACATCTACAAGGAGGCACTGGGAATGCATTGATTGAGTTTGTCAGATTAGCAGAACATGTGTCTGCACCGAGGGAGCTGTCTGCCATTCTGAAGTGGCTAAAGACTCTTTTACAATGGGGGGCTGATCCAGACATTGAACCATACCCTTCTGACCCTATAATCTGCCACTCTCAGAGCTCAATTTTCTTGAAGAAGCAAGCCTCTCAACCAGTTAGCCATTATATCCACGAAGCCAAAGAGCTCCAATCCATCTTCGCCGAAGGACATGCACTGGAGTTGTTGTTGCTCTTCTACAGTACAATGGATCATCAAATTCTATATGAATGTTTACGTTCAGCAAAATTCATGTCTAGGTTTTATCCAATGGGTGCTACTGGTCAGCTATTCCTCAAAACTCTCAATGAATTGACAGATAATCCGCGTAGCTTGAAAAACTGTGTTCGTGTTTCAATTTACAAGTCTCTGGGCCGTTCTCTGGCTGAGAAGGTACCCAAATTACCACTGCCAACTCCTTTGAAGGAATATCTCTTTGATATTGAATTGTAGATTATATTGTTTTGTCACTAGTATCTTTATCAAAAAGGTACACATAACAGCAATTAAGTTTTCCTGCAGATTCAGTTGAGAGTTTCTTCTTTGAAAGCAGAATACTGTTATTAAATACCATACCCCAAAAGCAGAAGCGAATTTGGCCGCACCCCAATTAATTGGGCTAACCCAGGTAAAAATTACCCATTACCTTATCACTCAGTGGCCTGATACCAGTGATACGGTTTAACAAAAGTTAATCTGACACTTAATCAGGTCAGCCTTAATAACTGTCTAGACTAGTTAATATGATTCACGCTACATTAAAATGACACATTAAACTAGTATGCCCTTCCGGATTGGTAGGCTAGGTGTTTATTATCTGTAATTGACTTGTTCAGTGCTGATTATTGGGTTAACATGTGTATACTGTACAGTGTACTACAGGTATAACTATTTTTCAAGTTCAGTATTTTTGCAGCTAATTGAATATGCATGCAAATTTTATGAAATTGAATGATGTTTCCGGTGAAGTTTTCATATGTTATCTTATTGTTCAAATAAGAAATTATTTTTTGCATTGATATAGTCAAACTCAATGAATTTACCTATATTGAAATATATTATTTTACTGTATTGCTCTGCATTACACTTTGAGCCCCCAAATTGTTACTAATATTTTAAATAAACTTATTTTTGAATTATCTCAATTTGTGATATTTTGTAAACTTATTCTTGATGAATAAGTTGTAAAGAGAATACATTTACTTAATACAAAATCTATAGGGTTTTTACACAATATTTTTGTTTTTGTGATGTGCAATGTAAAAATAATTTGATTAATATCCCATCTGATCTAAAACTAGACAGAAAACAGACATAAAGTCAAATATTTAAATGTGCCAAAGTAATAAATGAATATTGAAGTATATGTGCCCTACTAGGTAGAGGCCTCATTTCAAATCCCGGTGGAGGCAAGCAAATGTTCTTTCCCTTCCATAAAAACAAATATATATATATATATATAATGGAAGTGCTATTCATGCCATTATGAATATAAATATGCGATTTTTAGCATATTGTTATTGCTTATTTTTAGAGACTTTTTTTATTATAATGACCAGTGTCCGAAAGGTTTAACAGCAATCAGCTTATTGGTAAGTGTGTCAACATATACTTACCCATTTTTTGTACCGCGCAGGGTCGGAGCGCAGGGTCGGAGTCCGTCTGTAGATCATCAGGGGCCGGTTGCTCGAAAGACTGTTAAATTAAATCATCTATTTGATGACGACGTCACGCCATGTTGAAGGTCTATCTCTGCGTTAGCAATAACATGTGATCTTACCGGCTAATCGTCTTTCGAGCATCTGACCCATGGTACCGTATATGAGTGATTCACAAGGCTTTAAATCTCTGGCAGTGGTAGTTTTTACAAACTTTTCTTTCGGGTTTTCACTGTACTAAAGTGAATTTGACAATCCATCGTCATATAAGTGAAATACCCTTGACTACAACGTTAAACCCCAAGCATACAAAGGAACTAATGATAACTTACTTGCTGACCAAAGATTACCGTTGTGTGATTATTGCATGGTTAAACGTCAAATTGACATCAACTAAAATTAGTAATTTAACAAACATTGACTGTTTATACAGGTGGTAAACAAACTAACATGTTTTTATTGTAAGCAGTAGCATTACTGATACTCTTCTTGAATTTAAAGTGATGGTAAATTATATATGATTATAGTAATGCATTACCGGTGGTATGAATACTCAGGTAAAACATGTTGGTTTATGTTAAAAAAGATAAATATATAAATTAACGTTTACATTTTACAGTAATTTCATCGATCTTTGTTGATTTCTGTTGAAACATGAATATGGTCAATAAATAAACTCGGTCAAAAAAGAAACTTCACACTCTTTTAGATGTCGATTAGTTGAACATACAAGAAAAGTGGTTTTAAATGATGATTAAATTCCATTTTGTACCCATTAAGGGTGTACCATATAAATCATGTTCATAGTGTAACCAGTCCCACCGAAAATGCTACGGAAATGTAAAAGAGTGAAAATGGTTACAACTTTATTAAAGCATGTCAATAGCGCGTATTCTCTCCATGAGCGGTCACAACTGCGACGCAACGTCTCCTCATGGATTGAATGATGCGTCTGAACACAGCTTGGCGGGATGCGTCGCCATAATTGAACCAACATGGCACCAAGCTCCTGAAAATTCTGTGGAGGGTTCCTTACTTGACGAGACTTACGGTCTGGAGACCTTGAGAGCCACTCCATGACATTGGTGCCAGCATTCCCAAGAAAATTCCGGGTTAAATTGGCCGTTTGAGGTCTGGCATTATCGTGTTGGAATGTCAGACCTGGGCCATGAGCTGCCATGAATGGCAAAAGCTCTGGAATGAG
>JARFOD010126238.1:0-14121 GCA_031763545.1 Mopalia muscosa
CTTTCCGTTGGAACTTGTTACATTATGAACATGATTTTTAGGGTGCAACGTCCTTAATGGGTACAAAATGGAATTTAATCATTATTTTAAACCACTTTTCTTGTTTGCTCAACTTATCGACATCCAAACGAGTATGAAGTTTCTTTTTTGACTGATTTAATATTGAATAGGACGGTAAACTCCAATCAATGAAACAGAGCAAGAAAACCCGTTTATGCATTTTCGGACAAAATAAAACTACAATAAATAAGTCTATACGCACCTAAAAGTTGGGCTTATAATTTCTTGCCTCCACCTATATCAAGCCTACCTTTCGTTCACAGCTAATTTTATCTGGTAATTTTCATATTACGAAATGTACGAGCCCTCCTTTTACAGGAAATCGCTTGTCAGGCAGATATAATTTCAGTATATGGTTTCTGTTGACTTTTTTATATTGACATGGGGCATTTGATTGTTGCGTTTATAAGCTAAAGTAGGTCACCTTTAACATATAAACACAGGTGTGCATTATTCACCTGAGACTATATTACGAAGTTTCGCCAAGCGTGTTCATAGCATGTTAAATATACTGATCGCGAATAATCAATTTTGGTTTGTGGGTTTGTATTGCTATATAAAGCGAACGCAGTGAACTGTTAACAACACAGAGTATTTGGAGGAATTGGGGTAAACAAACGCAGGGCCGGTGTTGTCACGGAAGCTCCAAAACTGATCTTTGTAAAGGGGAAGTGAGGCGTCTGTGGTCAGGTAGATACTACACTATTCCGACCAGTTACTCTGTTTGTTCAAAGCCGTAAAGCATTACCTGAGGTAGACACCGTATTTTTGCAACCATGTTGTTATTGCCACCTTACTGCGTGTGCCTATTTAAACTGAAATCTAACCCAATCTTTTAATTATATAGAATAGGGGTGCAATTGGTCGGTACCATGTCTCAAAAGGTGTCTTATGCGAGCAAGCCGTTGTCAAGTTCCCAAAACAACAACACAAATCACATAGTTTTTGTCTGCAGACAACGCACATAGACCTGGACATTCGGCACGGTTAGAAGTTCCATTACAATATTAAAATGGTGAGTCCCTTAATTTATTTCAATATTTATTCAACCGAATTCGCTTGATCGCCTGCTACTATCAGTGCGTTTAATATAACAAACATTAAGACAGCTAGGATGAGCCAGTTGGACCTCGTGGCGCGAATCCATCAGATTTGGCGGTACTGCGGTAATCTAGTCTGGAGTTGCTAGGTAAAACTGATCTCGTTTCAAGTTGGGTTTGATTTCCTTTCATCTTGCGGTCTGCATTAGGTTTGAAAAATAAATATATTGAAGCTGACCGTATATGCAGGGGACCATTTATGTACGACTTTCTATATGATGGATGAGCGACTGGTGCTAACCATTTGGAAAGACACGATCTTTGTCCACGTTATTGTTTATTCGTTTGCTTGTTTGTTTATTTGTTTGCTGTAGTGGGATTTAACATCGTAGTCAATGATATTTCACTTATTTGACGACAGCTTGTCTATGTCACACTGTTCTTGTTAAAACCTCGCCTCTCTCTTTTAGTCCCTCTTGTAAATAAGTGAACTTAAACGTCCGGGATCTATAAATGTTTTTGTTATTATAATAATTAAATTATTTAAAAAAGCACTCCCGTGAATGCCGAAGCCACATCGTGTGGCTCATATCGACAATGAGTGTAGATCGTGAGGTAGGTTTCAATCATGCAAGGCAGGCTATTACACGAAGTATATTTGATTGATTGGGTTTTAATCACCTAACCCTATCACTTCACTCATCCTATAAGGTGAAGAAAACCACCCTTTATGCCATTTACGACAAACAACAAATTATGAAAAGTTTGTTTGTTTGTTTGTTTGTTTGTTTGGGGTTTAAAATCGTACTCGAGGGTATTTCACTTAAATTACAACGTGCCAGCCCAGTGGGTGAAGGAAACACCATTGGCAACAAACAAGGACAAGACGGAACAAATACATGACTACAACAGGACGCAATACAGACACCACCAACATATCAGCTTACTGTTCCCCTTTAGCTCTGAGAGCACCAGGGCAACATGAACCTCCTTCCAACCACACGCAACAATGACAAGACAGAAGAGTACAAATACATATTTCTTACAACATTAATGTTAGGGCTCGATAGCAACAGGAAGCTCCCTCCGCCGTTTCACCATGTATTTTGGACTATAATATTGATTTGTTGGCCAGGTGCCAATATCCATGTCGGAATATCGCTCTGCTCTTACCATGTCCGCATCAGATGCCTCAATGCATTCCCTTCAGACTGGCAAGTATCGATAGTTAATATACGTGTCGCATTAGAGACAAATATATATATATTTTCGTATTTATTACTTATGTGATACAAACTCATTCGAGAAAAAAAGTATTGTTTAAAAAGTTTGTTCTTATCTAGAGTTTACCGTCATAACACAGGCTTTGTTACCAGAAAGCGAAATTAGACGACAACTGTATACACTTTAAACAGCTTTTCCCGAATAAATTATCTTTCCTTTTGTTGCGCAAAACTCACATTTCATACCATTTGAGCAGAACTACAAAACTTCTAGTCTGCAAACCGAAACATTTACTTTCGGTCGTGAGAAACACACATGAGGTATCCGAATACATTACGTGAATTTATTGCAATATTTTACAGAGTGAGACAGAAGACACGAAGCAACCAGAAAGAGTCCTCACTGAACAAGAAGAAAAAGGTATAAATAAATCATATAAGTCCGTTTATTTGTTTGATTTGCGTTTTAAATGGTACCTATTAGCATTTCACCTTAATAAGGGAAGACACCGGTTATCTTATGGTTCAAAGCAATCCTGTATTAGGACGGCACGCGCCATATACTTGTAACACTACTTTGTTAACATAAGTTTGCACCACTAGCATATGAGTGAAACAGCCTTCATTACGGTAAAAATGCGATGTACATAGGGCCATGACCGGCAAAACAATTTGAGGGCTTCAGGACAAAAGGAAACTTGTTTCCTCCTCCTCCGATACATCACAAAGGAAAGTCATTAGCGGGCCCCTCCTTGAACCCCATTTCAAACAATTTTGTGTTTGCCATGCTTAAGGTACACCTTCGTGTTCCCCTCGTTTTGCTTGTGGGCAGTTGATTAAAACCCATGGGAAAACTTGTCTATAGGGATTTATCTAATTTTAAGACGAGTTCTGGGTTTTGTCGACGTCTCACTGTACCAGTGGTCGCACTCTGGAAAACAAACATACACATCGTTGTACGTGCCGAGTTAGTAGTCAATTCGCGACAGGAAGCGTTCAGAAAAAAAACCCCAATAGTATTACTGAATCATGCAAAGGGTTATATAATATTTCATATAATATATAAATAATAGAATATTTTTACATCGACAGATATAAGGGAGTCCTTCGATGAATTGGACAAGGACGGCAATGGAGTCATAGAAGCCAGTGAGTTTGTCTTAGCATGGCGAAAGATCGGTGAGAATCCCACGGATGAAGAAGTCGACTCCGCATTAAAAGCTATGGATAGGAATAGTGAGTATCTGACGCCCCTAATAGCCGGTATTATACAAGAGACTTATTATCTAATATTATACAAGAGACTTATTATCCACCGGCCAATGGAATAAGCCGATTCAACGACGACAGGATTCTACTATACAGGAGACAAAAAATAATGACGGTAAGCGGTGCTCGAAATCAGATTAAAAAATGATCACAGGCAGGTTTTGTGTTTTCAGTTTAAATAACATCCAAATCCTGTCTGGGCCGTACGCAAGGCATGAGTGTTAGACGACGACGTGTTAACCAATTGTTGGAGTGTAAGGGTGTTTAAAAAGAACGGTCAACACAAATACGCCTGACTGTTGTAGGAAAGAGCGTCGCTGGTAGGCTGGGGTCCCACTATTTTGGCTGAAGATGCTATAGAAATCCATCATAAAACGCTAGGTCAGAATACAAATAAGCAGCATTATTTCCATTTGGGAGTCTATATATAAAGATACACCGTGTGTTCCAATGATTGGGGTAAATGAATAATCAAGCTTCCTCATAGTTTTTGTAAAATTGCAACGCCAATATTTTCTGGATGTTTATCAATTCGATTATCATTGCATAGCATATAAGTAGACAGGGCCTTAGTGACGCCATCTTTGCTAGGTAAGACTTTACATCGAGGTACTCTGCATGACAACCCTTGGCGGATTATTGGCATATATAATCGAACTCGGCTTCCAAGGATTGGTTGCGTAGGAACGTCTCATCAACCAATTAGATGTTGTGTAATACAACCCTGCTACTAAAAATGACAGCGATAGTCAATGATGAAAGTGGGTGATGGTTATCACCCACTAAAAAGATAGGCTCGGGGGAGTCAACATTTAAATTATGTCATCAGCGCTTTCCCTTGAAAGTTGGTAATTTAATCCGCCAAGAAAAATCTCTTGCAGTTAGTTACCCATCGGTTCAATTCATTCTAATTAACGGCTATAGAATATAATGTTTAACTATCGTTTGAGTTACATACATAAATTATAATATTCTTAGTTGAATGGTCATTATGTATTGGCATTGTTTTGGCGCATATCATTCAATAGAATGAAACCTAAGTTCTTTAAGTGGCATCTAAACATAGCATATAATAAGTAATAATTCCACGTGTGACACTTGAAAACGATCTCTGAAAAGAAATAGAAACGTTGTGACCAACAAACCAAGAAGTTGTTACCCGTAACCAATTTTTACTTGCTATAGAATAAAGCCGCCACTCAAATGAATTACCATACCAACAACAATAACGTATGTTGAATACTGGAGAACAATACTTATTCCTCGAACCTTGGTAAGATTCGTGGTTGCATGGTTTTATATGGCAACATTATATATAACAAAGTACTTTGTCTTCAGATGACGATGTTGTAAGCTTTGAAGAATTTCGGAAGTTTATAATCGACACTCCAGTGAAATCCCCTGAAGAACGGAAAGAAGAGTTGGTGGAGTCGTTCAAACGGTTTGACAAGAACGGTGATGGCTTTGTCCGACGGAATGAACTCCGAGCTGCACTCTCTAGCGAGAAGGGTAAACACCCAATGTCAGAGGAAGAACTTGAGGAAATGTTCTCAATGATAGACGCAAATTCTGATGGGAAGATAAACATAGATGGTAAGATCAGAATCTGTTTTTATAGTCGAGTTATGGAAAATAAATAAAACATTATAGTTTAGGTTAATCGTGGACCCTGACGATCATCTTGTTGTATCTAATCACATGTAGTTAACATAATAAAATGCATAAAAACGTCATAAAAACCGATTGCGTGACAATGTAGAAAGGGTTTCGACCAATGTCGTTGTTTCAAATCGTCTGCTGGCCAAGCAATATCTTAATCGAATTAGCCCCGTGAGGGAGCGGGTGGGCCATGGCTCTGCAGAAAAGAGGTTGCTTTCTGTTGCCCTGGTGTTCGCAGAATTGAAGGGAAACGGGAAGCAGATTTGTTTGTGATGTTCTGTATTTGTGTCCGTCGTCATATAAGTGAAATACCCTTGAGTACGACGTTAAACACCAATCAAACAAACAAAAAAACTTAATCTAATTAAACATTAAAACTCCTTGTCTGGAGTAATAAGTGAATCTTTAAGTGACATCTTTGGAGTCGTAATATGCATAGAGCAGTGTAATGTTGAACAATCCTTCCGAGCTCTAGCCTATAAAAATGCAAGTATTTGACTTTAAAAACATCGAAAACCCCAACATGATTTAATTATTTACAATAGAATTTAATGCTATTGTAATCAACTTAAACTGTTTCATATTCATATTTATTTTGTAGAGTTCGTTTCCTTTCTGTTGGAACAAAGCGAGGAGACGGGCGATGCAATGTGATTTTCTTGTTAGTGCACCATCTGTACGAGTTAAGGAATCGCCGTTTAGATAGAAGGGTGCCATGTTATACAACATTTCCGAACTCTAGCCGATACGAAGGTTCACAACAAAAACAACGATTGATGTCCTAGAAATAAAGATGAAAATTGGTTAAGTAGTTTACAACATAGAACATGTCAACCAGCTTTAACTATTCTCGATTTGTGTTTATTTTTCTGAATGGGAGTCTCGTGATATCAAACATGGGACGTTGCAGGCTCTCCTTTGGCGTAACAACGGTTGAGATTCATAGAGTTTTTAGTAACACCACAATGCATAAATGTGTTTGACGTCATGTATAAGCTCCACTATCACGAATGTTCTGACGTCAGAGGACCGCTTTACAAGGGTAGAATTACCTCCCTTGCCAACTTTCCGAGACTCCCATTCGCTTCCAAATCTCCCAGAGACAAGCTAGGAGACGGAACACTTATCCCAATTATATCTTCAGTGCAATTCATTTTGTTTCTTATATACAAAATCAGGCATGCCATTTTATCTTTCTTCGAATTTATACTCCCCTCCTTTATCCGGCCTACAGGATTTAATTACTCATCGGTATCCATGGAAGTCTGAGAGTTAATTGTGCACATTCTTCTTACGTCAAAATGATCGCGATCCGTGGCTTTTTCGGTAAAGTCATAATCGATAAATGTGATTGAAGTCATTTTGAGGGCCACAATCCCGAATATCGAAAGGTCATATAACAGCCTTGTCAGGATCAAATTACCGCCTTTGCGGCCAACTTTCCGAGACTCTTATTCATTGACATTAAACCACTGCGATTGGTCTTTGGCCCCATAAGCTTTTAAGGTCCTGGGTATTGCTCCACACAGCAATGTTAGTCCAATGTCATTTTAATTACCAGGACGGCAAAAAAGGTGAACTTAGCCTAAATTTGCTCTGTGGAACGCGCACCAGTGCTTGACTCGTAGTTGCGGCATTTGTATTTTTCTTACTGTACATTTATGCAAAAAATATATATAAATTTATATACAATAAAAATATGTATTTATAAATATATGAGTATATATACATTTTCAAAATATTTTTTAATGTTTGTGATTTTATCCATCAACAACCACAATTCTGGGTAATATCTATATAAACAAAATGCCTCGTCGCTTATACCAGACACACCAGTTCGAATCCCGGTGGAAGCAGTCTTCAGGCGGTGAAGACTGGCAGGTCGAAGCTCACAGGTTTTCTGTTTTTTAGCTTGAAAATCTTACCCGCCGCACAATCTTGATCGATGATTTGATTATTATTTAACGTAGCTTTTTCCCTATACCCGCCTCTTCCGAATCAAAAGCTACTCTTATCTCCTTCGATTGATTTAATGCAAAAATGTTAGAACAAGGGTAGTAACTCTGATAGTTTTTGTAGCTTTAAATTGTGAGGTAGTCTCCCTTGCATAGTTTCTGTTCTGTGATTAAATATTTTGCTTTTTAAAATGTAAGATTACTTTTAATAAGAATAAGAACTTGTTGTATTTGTTCCATGTCTTTAATATTTTAGTTCAATACCTACCGGTTAATTTGTATTATTTAGTAATCGCATATTAATCACGTTCATAGCATTTTTGTTGTGTACCGGTACCGTGCGCAACAAAATAAAAGTATTGTTGCATTAACCGGCACCGATTGCCACATTGGACCTGCAAGCGAACATATCAAGGATCCCTTTCCCGGTAGCATATTGTAAACATCAAGTAAAAGCTAGCTTTTCCCGCGTAGACTGCAGATTTGGGGATAAACTAACGTCCTCACTTTCTTACCAGGAAGTCTTTATTATTTTTTTTTCTAAGAAAAGAAGATTTTGTTAATATCGGTAGCCTATATAGGCCTAAATCAGCAATATATTAAAGTACTGCTTCATATGTAATGTACTGCTTTAATACATCCGCTTCAAAATATCATGCCATTCCAATGCTTCCAATCCGTTTAAACACATCATGCCCTTCCCATGCTGCCATCCCGTTTAAACACATCATGCCTTTCGAAGGCTCCCAGTCCGTTTAAAGACATTCTGCCCTTCCCATTCTTCCAATCCGTTTAAACACATCATGCCTTCCCCATGCTTCCAATCCGTTTAAACACATCATGCATTTCTCATGCTTCCAATCCGTTTAAACACATTCTGCCCTTCCCGTGGTTCCAATCCGTTTAAAGACATCATGCCCTTCCCATGCTTCCAATCAATTTAAACACATCATGCCCTTCCCATTCTTCCAATCCGTTTAAACATATTCAGCCCTTCCAATGCTTCCTATCCGTTTAAACACGCCATGCCCTTCCCATGCTTCCAATCCGTTTAAACACACCATGCCTTTCTCATGCTCCCAATCCGTTTAAACACATTCTGCCCTTCCCGTGCTTCCAATCTGTTTAAATACATCATACCCTTCCCATGCTTCCAATCAATTTAAACACATCATGCCCTTCCCAAGCTTCCAATCCGTTTAAACACATTCTGGCCTTCCAATGCATCCTATCCGTTTAAACACATCATGCCCTTCCCATGCTTCCAATCCGTTTAAACACATCATGCCCTTCCCATGCTCCCAATCGGTTTAAACACATCATGCCTTTCCAAGGCTTCCAATCCGTTTAAACACATCATGCCCTCCCCATTCTTCCAATCCGTTCATACACATCATGCCCTTCCCATGCTTCCAATCAGTTTGAACGCATTATGCCAGCCATGTTGGTTGGTTACCTGGCTGGCTGATTGGTTGGTTGGTTTGCCGGTTGTTTGGTTGGTTGGTTGGTTGTCTGGTTGTCTGGTTGATTGGTTGGCTGGTTGGTTGGTTGGCTGGCTGGCTGGCTGGCTACCTGGCTGGCTGGTTGGCTGGTTGTCTGGTTGTTTGGTTGGTTGGTTGGTTGGTTGTCTGGTTAGCTGGTTGGCTGGTTGGTTGGTTGGTTAGTTGGTTGGTTGGTTGGTTGGTTGGTTTGTTGGTTGGTTTGTTGGTTGGTTGGTTTGTTGGCTGGTTTGTTGGTTGGTTGGTTGGTTGGTTGGCTGGCGGGCTGGCTTGCTGGCGGGCTGGCTGGTTGGTTGGTTGTCTGGTTGGCTGGTTGGCTGGTTGGCTGGTTTGGTGGATGATTGGATGTTTGGTTGTTTGGTTGGTTGATTGGTTTGCTGGTTGGTTGGTTGGTTGTTTGGTTAGTTGGTTGGTTGGTTGGTTGGTTGGTTGGTAAACTTGTCTTTTGTATGGTTGGCTGGCTTGCTGTTTGGCTGGCTGGTTAACTGGTTTGTTGGTTGGTTGGCTGGCTGATTCGTTGGTTAGGGTGGTTGGTTGGTTGGTTGAACGGTTGGTACATTAGTTCGTTGAAGACAGTGTGGCTAAACCGTCTGAAGTATTTTATAAACGCGTAAATTATAGCCCCTTTTTGATGAAAAGAACCTTGAGTGTTTTGTGTTCAGATCTTTCATCTAATCATTCAAATTGATCGTTGTTCATCGCTTTATTGTAGTGAATTTAACTTATGCAGCGGTTGTGTACTCCAAACAGTTTAGGAAAGGCACACTTTATACATGACATAAACTGTCAAGTGCGTACTCTATTGGGCAGATGAAAAACCTTCAAACGCCTTGTGAAGAAATGTAGAGCGAACTATCTTGGGAAACATTCCCGGAACTAGACGAACCCGATGAAAGGGGGAGTTTCCGGAAGTTTCTACTACATCCGGTTGTACAAAAGATTGACTTCCATAAATTGCTTCTTCCGCCATTAGCTTGACACTGCCTCCGTAAACTATTCATGAAAAATTTTACCGATGGACATAAGCGACGGAACAAATTAAATCAAATGTAGGAAACATATTGATTTGCGCACGGAACACGTCAAGGGTGGTTTCCTTCGCCCATTGTGCTGGCACGCCGTCAGATAGGTGCAAAAAATACCCTAACGTACGGTGTTAAAAATCCAATCAAACAAACAAACAAACAATATAGAAATAAATTATTCGATTAACTGATTTAAAGAAGATTAAATTTAGATTGGTATAAATTATGGTATAGATATAAAATAGCTTAAGCCATTCGGACTAATCCAGACACTTATTTATGAATCCAGTACCAGTTGTTGACATCCATGGTGTATTTAGTCAAATTCTCAGTCGATTATCGTAAAAAATTAACGGTCAGCTGCACTGAGCTTCTTGTTGCCTTTCATCTGTAAGCTAAGTGAGATAACCTTAAAAAAACAACGCCAATTAATAAAATTAATTAATCATTTTCTATGTGATAGCGTTATACTCTGAAATGAATCGAAAAATCTCAATCTAGTAAAAACAAAAACGACCGTATGTCGTAAATACACAAGTGAACCGTTTCGTCGATAAAAGATACCAAAATAAAAAAATCAATAAAGTCTCAATTTATTTCGTATATTTTCATATTTATTGAAGTCGCATATAATCATGTGTTTCGTTCGAGGGAAGGCTCAGTAATACAACGTAATAGTATACCAAGCTCTGACAGTGTATGGGTCAGTCAATCAACAAATACTTTTACATAAGTATATCAAAAGTGTAAAGGCAAAACAAAAAAGGGAACACAAAACATACAACTTATGGACATTCCTTCAAAATAAATAAATTAATAAATAGATAGATAGATAAAACAAGACATACAACAACAAAATGTACAACTTGGGTCTACGCAAACGAAAAGATAGGTTGACGCTTTTCACGACAAAATTAACATAACTGGAGCCAAATAAATATGACTTACGAAGTGATGACTAGAGAATTATATGGAAATCAAGCCAAGCTATGTTCTTTTAAACACGATAACGGAGTATACACAAAGCACTAATGACAGTGTTCTTGCTGGAGACGGCCGCCATTTTAACACAACGATACCGAATAGCAATTGTTACAACTTCAGTCCTTTTTCGTCCCCTTTTCCTTTTCAACCAGTATAAATATATAATCGTTTAGGTGAAAAAGGAAAGGGTTTGGTACAAATGTAGGAAATTTAAACGTGGTATTCACTATTTTTCAATCAACATTTAAAATCATTCATTAACACCGGTACAGTTATAACTAGCATATTCGTCATTTTGACGTAAAACATTTTCAACATTCAGATTTTAGTAACGGGTTACCGGCTAACTTTGTTCTCAACGGAAGGCGTTTATCTTGGTTGTGATTGGAGATATTTACCAGAGCTGTGCAGAACCTTGGTCAACGTTCTTCGCTGTGGATGCCTCTTGATCCTTAACAGACGCAATAGTGCAAATGAAATCCGTGCCTATCATGCAATTCATATCTGAATTTCATTTGAATCCTGGTATCTTAAGTTCAGAATTCCAACGCTTCGCGTCCATTCCAAAGCCCTCGCTCTGTTACAAACACACAGTTACAAGGAGATGCAACACCTACACCTCTGTGTGCATAGGTTTGGGCAAACGCATCCCTTGCAGCAGCCACGCTCTTGAAGAACTTCTGGTAGCAGATCGGTATGATGTAATCAAAGCCACTCACTTTCAAATTCAAAGCAATTACAACCTGTCATTTAAGGCCGGTCCGCTAAAGCATATAAGTCAGCGTAATTGGGTCAATTAAATCCATTAACACATGTGAGATTCAGTTTAAAAACGTTTTCAACAATAACAACAACAACAACATGTCGTAGGCCTACGTAATACAGTATGCCTTATAGGTAAAATGTGTAAGTAGATTTACACATTTCACATTTTGTCATAACGTCATGACAATATCAAAAACGTCCCAAATATGTCACAGACAGACGACAATATCAAACTTGAAGTAAAATGAAATAAAAACATCCGCCATAACAAAGCGAAACGGATAAGTTTATACAGTACTGAATATAAAGTAAGGGTTTATCTCAAACTATAGGTGACTACAACATTCATGAAAATAAATACAATAGGCAATAATATCAATCACTATTGGAATTAAATGACGTCATCGAATAGTTTTATACAGCACTTTAATACGTCATGGAATTTTGTGACGCCATTGGGGCACAAGCCGACAAGTGATCACGTTACATACAAAAATACACACCTACAGTCCAATGATACTTTTTTACAGCGGTGAAGGATAACAAAATACTTTTAAAGTAACAAAGAGATGAAAAAGGAACCAGCATGAGGAATGACGTGGTTGTATATACAAAGTGTGACACTTACTGTGTACACGCGTGCGCAATTTGAACATGTAAATATGACCGAAATTTACTTTTCCCAGGGATATTTGGGGAAAACAATAAATACAATTCAAATTTAATGAGCTAAGCAGTTTAAAAAATAGCAGTGGCTAAAAAAGGTCTGCGCTGAAGAAGTGTTTGCTAGTTTGAATGTTGGGACCAATTAGGATGGTGTTTATGGGAAAGCCCGTTGCTGATCATATACAATCATAAACAGCCTGTTTTGTGGCATTATGTCATTCCACAGGGGAACAAAATTTAAGCCCTTATATTTAATTATTAACAAGGGCTTTATATTTTTTACTTCAAATCATAAATTGAATAAAAAATTCAAAACGTACATAATATATTGCTCTTAAGTACAAAAGAATCAAAACATCAAATTAAAACTAAATTAATAACAAAACGATACGTCCACATAATCAAACTACGGAAGAACTTATGCAACATATCACCACATCTGTTAATGATCACAAGCCCCCGTCATTCGAGAATTATTTTTATAGCGCTCAGAGTCAATTAATATTGACAATATTTGACAATTAACCTCTTCTGATTGAACATCTACACGACTTTAAGGAAGTTTTAAGCAAAAGTTGATGGATTATAGGAGCATTCCGTGTTCTGCACGAGATCTCTACTGTATGGCAGTGGATTCTGTAATCAAAGCGAGGCTCAAACAGGTACTCAGTATCAAGCCAGGCTTTTTAAATTTAAGATTACAAACGATCAGTTAACACCGAAAAGTTAAACGATAGCGGTGACAACGGTAAAACAGTGGGATGCTTAAAACAACAGTTTGTGTAGACACAAGCACGGGTGTTTCAATTTCCTTGTCTTTCTTATTGTTTTTTTGTTTGTTTTTTTAAATCACAGAGTTGGTGAATTGGGGCAATGGTGTTTGCAATAAATAGTTAACCTGTTGCCTATAAGACATTTATTATTATGTAAGAATTATTATAATAAATGAACTGCAAATATTATACTTATATTTCTGATGAGATGGTTATAAAATTGTCAGTTGGAATATCCAAACGCAATACCAACGAGATAGAACGTTTAAAGCATGTGTTCTCTTAAAACGAAAACTCAAGGACTTGAAAAAACACAACACTCAGGTAAGAAAACAACTTAACATTTCCAAGAAAATTTCAGAATGGTTCGAAATGCTGTAAAAATTATGCTGCTTGATTTTAACTAAATGCTGTGTGCTTACTGTAGAACTTTAGGATTTTTCCACAGAAAATAAAATGTACTCAGGAACATTCCAAATCAAAAAGGAAGAAACTTATGGATTGTCAATTATTTAATAAAGCTGCCAAAAATAAACGTTTGGCAAAGATTATGCTGAAAGAAGAACGATCTGGCAAACGTTAAAAAGGGAGATAACTTAAAAGGGGAGCTGACTCGATAAAAACAGACTTTCTATTATAGGGGGCGCTTGAACCATGTCCTCCAACTTCAAATAAAACAACCGTTGTAAGCCTTCACGGCTGAGCGATCGTAATTCAGCAATTTTTCCGAGAATGGTTGAGAAGAAATGGGGTTTCCGCTGTGCCTGGCTGTTGTAAGTGCAGTGATCCCGGAGAGTATCCAGAATTTTAAGTTGGAGATCCTCCATTTTTTTAGTTTCCTTTAGCCCATGACGCACTGTTTAAAGAAAAGAAACATAGACATTTTTAAAAATAAAATCACATATAAACTTTTTTTTTTTTTTTTTTACAATTTTTTACATATCTGTTTGCTTTTCAATAGTAAGATGCAAAATATATATATGATCTGAAAAAGGGCTGGTTGGAAAATTCGGTAATATTTGTAAATTACATTAAAGAAATAGGAGCCTTCTAGAATTGGTGGTTCACTATAGTGAAAACATGCTATGGCCCTCGGAGACATTGTGACACCAGACAATACTTACATGTATTTTCGTTATTTTGGGATTACACTTTCTTAGTTTGAACAGATTCTAGTTGAGAAAATTTTGCAAGTTGAAACCC
>JARFOD010126260.1:0-14120 GCA_031763545.1 Mopalia muscosa
TCACAAATAATACAGTACCTCATGACTTAATGGATTTTGACATCACAAATAATACAGTACATCATGACTTCATGGATTTTGACATCAAAAATAATACAGTAGATTGTGATTTCCGGGATATTGACATCACAAGTATTACAGTAAATCACAATTTAATTGCAATAAACATCCAGAGTTTATTATTTTACTGTAGGTTTAGGTGGAGTTTCATTCAAGTTTCTGAATGGTTTGGACATTTCCTCTGACGATGTTGTGTATTTCACTGATTCCTCAACCAAATGGGACAGACGTCATCATAAGTACGAGGTCAGTCAGTTCCGTTACATGTTTTTTCATCATGATATTGTATGGTTAACTAAAGAATGCATCTTATCAATCTTGTCATTCGATTCACCCTCACACCTGCGGCCTTGGCTTAGTGGTAGCGAGTGCGCTTCCTAAACTGAACCTGCTTCAATTTACCGTTTAGTGTTCACTTTACTGAGGGGCCATCTGCCTATTAATTGGCAGAATGTTTCAAGCCTGGTCATTCTGTCTTCCCTCAGCTTATTAGGAAGAGCATTCAGTTTCTAAAAAACCCACAAATTTCATATTTTATATTTGTTTTAATAAGACTTTTTACTGAGTACACAGAGTGAAATACAGTTGAGTATGGCGTAAAACATTAATCAATCAATAACTCTAAACTGAATTCAAAAAAGATTAAATTGCTCTTTAAAAGTATGGATTAGCATTGACTGTGTGTTGATTTAAAACTGTGCCAAATTATAGAACATTTGATTCTGTATGCTTCATGTAGTCTAAACGTATGTTAGATCTGTAATTAAAACCATCACTTTGACTAACCTCGTTCAGGTGATAGAGACCAACAACTATGGGAGACTACTGGAGTTTGACTTGAAGACTGGCCAGGGGAGAGTACTCTTATCAGGATTATATCTGGCCAATGGGGTGGCTCTCTCAGCTGACCAAAGTTACCTCCTTGTTGCAGAGATGAGTGTCTGTCGCATCAGGAAGTAAGAACATATTACAAGTCTTTGACACACAGTGTCTGTTGAATAAAAAAGGAAGAAAATGTAAATTTCTATATTAGAGTCTTTTGACTCTAATATAAAGAACGTTCAACAGATTTTACTACACTCAGAATGTCTGTCAAATCAAAACTTCATATTAAATAACTGACACAATGTTTTTCAACCATAAAAACTGCCGGCTTTCTAAAGTTGACTGAAGACCAGTTTCTGTCATTGTCCAGAATATTAGCTTCTGCTAGTCTACATAATATCTGCTGCTAGTCTACAGAATATTGGGAGCACTGGCCTAAAGGCTTAATGGTGCGAGGTGTCCTTCTTCTTACAAGGGTTTCTTTTGGATTTCCACCCTATTTAGGGCAGAATGAAAATTCAACAATCCTTTATATAAGTGAAAACCCTTGAGTGTGACACGGAAAGTTATCAAATAAACATACAAAACCATAATATTGGCTTCTGTCAATCTCTGGAAAGTTTTCTTTTTTTTCACTGTGACAAACTTATTACAATTACAGATTTTATTTGAAGGGTCCCAGGGCTGGCCAATCAGAGATCAATTTAGATAATCTACCTGGTTACCCTGACAACATCAAGATTAATAACCATGGTAACTTTTACGTTGGCTTGGCTACAGTGAGATTTGAAGGTTCCAGTCTAACAAAACCATTCTTGGATTTGATTGGCCCTTATCCGGCTCTCAAACGTTTTATAACAAAGGTAAGTGTTCCTGTTTGATGTTTGTCTTGAAGGATAATGTATATCTGTGAGTTAGACTCAAATTAACTGAAATGTTTTTTTGTTTTTTTTTAAGTCAGCTCAAAGTTGTTTGACTGCTGTATGATGATGTTATGATGACAAATATGATATTTAGCAAAACCAAATTATGTGTGTTGATTGTTGAGTTTTGATAAAACAATGTAGCAATGCCAGTTTGTAAAAATACATATATATTTGGAAAAAAATTATTGCTTAATAGTGGGGGAAAAAATTTATTACAATTAGTAAAACTTGGGCTTTTATTCAGCTGAGATCATTTAAAGAGAGAAAATTTAAAATAATCATTAGGACAAAGTTTAAGCATTTGAAACTTTTTTCAAATTCTTTTCAATATCCCTTTCACTGCTGATGTACGCCAATTAGCACCATAAACAAACTTCCATTATGTGCTAATGTACGCTGATCGGCGACTGATGTATAAAACATTGATACTATATTTCCAATAATTCATGGTGTATTTCAACCTCAAAGTTTCTCACATCAATGACTAATAATTAGTGTTTAAGCCCAGCAATATATATATACATATTGTACAGTCCAGCAGTGAAAGGGTTAAATATCTAGATCTAAATTATTACAATTATTGTTGTCTGTTTCAGGTGACACCATTCTGGTTATATGGTGTGTTTCTCCCCAAGCACTCCATGTTACTGGAGTTGAGTGGGGAGGGGCAGATTCTACACAGCCACCATGACCCTACAGCCCGGGTGTTCTCTGCAATAAGTGAGGGCTTTCAGTACAAAGATAAAATTTACATCGGTCATTTTGATGCTAATTTTATTGGGGAAATATCTGTATCAGACCTTTAGCATTTTTGAGGCTGTTTATTTGCAAACATTAATTTCCTTTTTTTGAGTGCCTTTTTATTTGGACTCCATCAAAAGGTATCTAGTTTTATATCATGATCTCAAAACGAACTGTTTGAATGCAGTTCATTTAACATTTTCACACATCAAAGTTTATGTTACTTTGCAGATGAACTCCCATTAAAGTGTACAGTATTTTCCTTCACATACTTTATGCCTATCATATAGTGTTTATCTCATTATAAATAAGTAACATTTTGACAATGCTTTTTAAAAATTTTTGATAATGGGAACAATTAACGATAAAGGAGGAAATTTTGATTGAGTCAGTTGATGGCATGTTGCGAATCTGTGATGATGATTATGATGTAAGTAATTCTTTTATAGAACATCTTGACCTCAACCATTCTCTACCAATAATCTCTGTTCATTAGGAGATACGCATATCACAGATGTGTTATAGGGTTTTACGCTGTACAAGACCCCACAGACGGATTGGCTCTATGTCACCAGGGCAACATGATGCTCAATCCTGTTGCCCACTTCAAACACATTTAAGTGAGCAATGCTTTGCATACTTTATACTTTATAAGTGTAGATATTGATAGTTCTTTTTTTACACATTAAAGTGGATGTTATGTTGTGTTTGTATACTTTAATAAAATGTACACTTTGTTACATCGTTTTTAAACATTACGGTGCATATTATCATACATTGTGATGAGCGAGTCACATGTCGCCGGGGGTGGTTTTTACAAGGTTTCCTCCTGGTTTTCCACCATAATAAGGCTGTGTACAGTGTGAAGTTGACAATCTGTAGTCCTATAAGTGAAATACCCTTGAGTACCACGTTAAACACCAATCAAACAAACAAACAAACATACATTGTTTACACATATGAGTGTACATCATCTTACATTTATTTACATGTTAACATCTGCATCTTTTTACATCCTTTACAAACCAAGTGTATCTTCTCTCGCATGTTTTGTTTTTACACTTTTAAGTGTATTTTTTCTGACATTTTTTACATGTTAAAGGGTATATCAGGTTATTTATTAATAAAGTGTATATCGAAGTGTTATTATACAGTGTTAAAGCTTTTTTTTTACATTAAAGTGTACATTATTTAACACTTGTATTTAACACCATGCTTAATGGTATTGCACTCTATGAGGGTGATGCTTTACAACAGTAACAACCACGAAATGTGAATATTTGATCTGATAATGGAGGTATAAACAGAACTAGGGGGCCATGACATGTCCACCTTTAATTGCATGACTGCTGATATGCAATAGAAAGTTCACAGGCTACCCCTCCACTTATCTTGTTATAAAGGTTTAAGGCTTGGTAACGTATAACCCTTCCTTATTATGTAATATAAAATACGGCCAGAGCTGCTCACTATACTTATGAGGGATTGTGTGTTATAGATTCCTCTATTATGTCCGTTGCTGTTGGACGTATTAATATTTATAGGCTTTTCTTTGAAGACAATTTTTCACAGCCGGTAATTGATAGGGGGTGAGCAAGACTTTACAAACCTTATGAAAAAAAAGTGCCATGGTACATTCGACTGTATTTTGGCCCGTTTCACCCTGGAGTGCATAACCTTATATGTGAGATGTTTAACCGAATCAAACAAACCAACAAACCATGGTTTGCTGCGGATACGGTTACAGGGCTGTACTGTTGAAAAGTATATATCTTAAATAACCTGGAGGTCAAATATCGTTAAACAGCGAATTATTTTTATTATCCCAAACAACTTCAGTTTAAATCGTTGAAAATGTTTAATTCCGGATATTGCCTAGGCTAGAGATCCAGGCTTCTGGGATGTCTTGTTGGCAGTTGGCAATGGCGAGTATAACCTGAGGAGGACAGGACGTTGCTCTTTCTTTCAACTGATGATTAATAATAGTTCACCAAGATCCATTTAAAAAGATGAAATACTAAATCAACCTCCGTCTTAGATTTATTGCTTAATGGAATTTATTCCCTGTTGTGTACGTTTCTCACATTTAATTTCTTATTGAATTGAACGAGCAAGATATCCCGTGAGGCAGATGTCTGTGAGATCGATATCAGGGAATGAATTCTTGATATGGATTGATTCCTGTTTGATGGTCATCGATAGTTTGGTCAGTTCACCCATCGATAAACAAATTATTTATGTCAATGCATTATCGATATTGATAACTATTTAACGATATTGCCAAATAATAATCTATTTTTTAAGTTAATTAGCAATATTGATAATTTTGTTTATCTTTATCAATAATCCATTCATCGATATAAATGTGAATTGGGCCTCCATATGTCTGACGTTGCTAACCTATGGCTGGAAGGCGTTTTTATTTGTTACTCCAGTGATCTCAGGTGAGGGACATCACGAAGCCGAAATAACCGTAAAATATTACTAACATATACCTGGGATACAGTATACTGTATCCCAGCATATACCCTACATAGCTCAAACAGTCAAATGAACAGCATGATCGGTGTAATAAGTAGTCTATTTCATTAGCCTGGCATACCATCAACGTCAAAAGGCTGGGATCGTTTAACTGTTCTGTTTGTCTGTTTAACAGGTGAACCACCATATGTCCATAGCATATCTATTACACATATCCCGACTGGCAGTCCATCCACTGTCGATTGTTGAGGGGTTTTCTGTCCCTGGAAATCGAACAGCTACAATAACACAGGCTGGCTTATCGAACGTTTCGCGGAAAACTTAAATAAACAAAAGAACAAAGGACAACTGCCATTTGTTTTATTGGAAACCAATGCTGATGGAACAGTACAATGTCTATATTGACAGCTCTGAGCATCGATCGATGTTCATGAAGCACTTCCGGAATTATCTTTCCCTCGAGCTCAATACCGCTTCCTCTACAATAATTCACTCTACATTGTCTATGGAATGAATCAAGGTAACAAGTGAAAGACATAGTATACCTTGTAAATTTATTGTAAAGTTATAAAGGCAGAAAGGATGAGGAAACAAAATAACCGTCACTCGGTAGTTAAGCTCACTCTCTTTATATATTGTGTATATAAAATAGAGCACAATTTAAATAGTTACAAGATATCGACAAATGTATGTGCTGTAATATATAACTGTTTTATTTCGCGAATATAACACGGTGTATCGTTAAGAATTATTAACAAATATAATCTATTATAGAATGTTTAACAATAGTTGACATATAATGGTAGAACAGTGTTCCTGATTTATTGGACGGATCATATCAACCTTCAGAAAGCCACATCTCTCATAATAGTTATCACAACTTATAAGTAGATAAAAACAATCTATATAAATTAATGTATATGTTTTCAGGTAGTTCTCAAACCAGCTGACCAGTTTAAATTATGATATAGTCCCAGTAAGAGCCAGCATTAGCGGCGACATGATCGAAACAATCGACTCTAGAAAAAGAATACAATAAAAACATAAGAAAACAGTTTTATATTAAAATCTTTCTATACAAAATCAACGATAAATAAATAAAACATACAGATTTAACTTACAGGTTCATCATCTAACATAACAGTTAAATATTTCAATAATAACAAATTTTCGGCTGGATTTTTAAAGAAAATATCACAATATAGATCTGGACGGACTATAAATATGAACGAGTAAAAAAATACTGGCTTTGTTCACAATTTCTTCAAATTTACATTTTTATAGGTGTATCATGGATGTCTTAATGTGCAAAGCGGTTGTTCAAAGGTGTCAGTGACTTTGCATGGGGACGTTGTATCACTACGTGTATTGTCTCGATGGTTCATTGGTCAATCCTATACGGAGCCTTTACAAGTCTGAAACAATATATGGCTTCGAGTGGTGACATTCATCATAAACTATATAAACATACTAACAGATGGATTTAAGTAGATGAGTAAACAATCGATGTATCTTATTGGTGTTATATAGTTGACCGCTCAATCGAGAGTAAAAAGTGATAAAGTCTAATTGTAGTCACTTTGTGTACATTGATTCAGCAGTATTAAGCATACTTTCCCCTAGTCTACAGGTAAATGGGAAACAGTAAAACGTCAAGTACAGTTCCACATTATTTTATAGTTGGGTATTAATTAATAAATTAAATACTACTGTTCTCAGTTCACATACTAATCGGTCGCAGTTTAAAAGTGTGCTTTAAATGTTTCCAGGGGAATATTTTATGATCTCTGTTTATAAAATGACTTTAGGTATTTCCTGTTTTATAACTGCACTGATTAAGAGGATATAATGACAAATGCACAAGATTTCAGTTAGCGGCCTGGCGAACAAAACCATTGAAAAGCTTGAACAGAATACTTTAATTTGAATGGTGACATCTATTGGTTTAAACAAAACATATTGGAATTAGGATCGCCGTCTGATTGGAGGGGGGAATAACTAGTTCTGAACAGAGCCGGTCCTCGTTTTATACAGCAAATAATTTTATAATGATTGGTCACTTGAGTGGTCAATTTAAGGATGAGACAAATCACCGAAAGAGAAGGCCATGCGATGTACACCACTCAATTCGTGTGTCCAACGAGTGAAATGAATGCCATAATAACCACATATGTTGTAGAAATTGTGCTTTTAGGGCCGCTTGCCGTGATGGATTTCGCGGCCCTAAAAGCACATATATTCAGATACAGTTATAGGTTGTGCGTGTAAGCGTGACACCTTCCCAGGGTCGTCCTTGACCTTCTGAACAATACGTTTGACACAATGAATGGAGAGACTACCAAAGTAATCAACAAACCTTCGACATTGGTCGGAATGGTGGATTTACCCCTGAGCGTTAACGCTGTTTCCATTAAAACACACGGATATCGATCATTGTGCGGTGAGGACCTCGTGTGCTCTAATTTGTAATAAACACTTGTTGTTTAATTATAACCTATATAGGCCTATCGTACACCCTGATCAGTTTTAAACTAATTACCGTCTATTAGTTCACCTATATGAATGGTGTATTTGTTGGTTGCATCATTTACTTATAAAGCGTATTAAAATTTATACGTTCTGTGTTTACATTGCATGTGGAGGTTTAATAATGCACACCCTCCTATAATCCACACACATGAGCTCGTCTGTTATGTTGGCTCTAAGTACATTAGGGCCATCTTGCTCAAGGCACAATGGGGAAAATGATAGGATTTATATGTTTTATTTGACTAATTCAAACGAACGATTTTATTATTGGGTGTTGTTTTTCCTTCCTTCGCTTGGTGAGTTAAACTGAGATGTGAGGAAGGATCAATTGAAAGCGTGGGTTCTGGGTGTACATCGGTCAATTCATATATAGATGGTAATTTAATATAGATCAGGACATAATTTCTCTACGATAAAAGAGGTCTAGTTTTTGCAGTTATATGATTGTATATTGTTTATATCAAGAGACCATTGGGACAGCATCGTGTCCTTTTTTGGAAGAAGAGAAGCCCTATAAGGCTCCACCTGGTGGCAAAATATATAGGAGGTGAATAGGCCAGGATAAGGGAGAGAGGGGACAGGGGGGAGGGGGGGGGGGGGTTATAATAGAGGGTACTGCTATACAATGCATATGCTGATTAATGGCGTAATACAAAAACAGAAAGGTGTAATAAATCTAATCACAGATTTTCCTGGAAATGAAGTTGAATCGGTTGACTCAATTCGATCGGTATATTATGGTAAAACAGTATATGCATGCATTTCTATGCAACATTTTTGTTACAGATTTGGGTGGTATACTTTGAACGAGATTTTACGGAATTACACTGTTTGTGAATTATGTCCAACTCATCAGTGGACATACGGGCTTCAGAATGTTATATTTTGGAAATGAAAATTTTGTTATTTGACCCGTCTTGAAAACTGCTACAAATTGGGGACACTATGACAGCGTGTAACAACTCGACGGCTGCATACCTTGTCAAATGCATTGGTGCAATACACGGGTGTGACTAATGAGTTGTATGTGATGGTTTTGTACTGTGCAATGTTTCTATACAATATCGCTATGTTTGAGTCCGTTTCAGTTCAACGTTGATTAAATATAATTTATGTTATTGTTGGAATGCCTTAGCTGACTTGTTCAATTATCTCATCATTCAGGGTACCTGAATCGCTTCAGACCATCAATGTTCAATAATATAAAACTGGTACATAATTGATAGGAATATACCTGCAGAAGAGCGCCACTCCTTTATACTTGTGTTGCATATTATAGTGCTAGCTATAAAAGCTTGAATTTCCAACCTGACCAATTTATACTCTATAGAATTTTAATAATATTTACTCTGTTTATATAAAGAAGAGTGTTCATGTGCAGAACAACCTACTCTTTTATATGTTCACACATTTACAATATTTCCGTGATTTCTAATAAGGCTCTCCGAGCCGTAACATATCCAAGGTGAAATAATACGGAATGGGCGCCAGTGCTAAATGACGACCAGCGATTGGTTGTTCGTCAACGTGGCTGTGCGTTAGAACTGAAGATTCCTTGTCCACCGTTTCGTGAGCGGCACATTAGAGTAACGAGCAAGCTGTCAATATGTTTGTTGTACCTAATGGTCTGATATGACAAGATATTTTACCTCGATAAATTGGGTAACTAATAGAGGATGCCGGAAGACTTGGCAAGCCTGCGTGGTGAACGGTCATTTTTGTCAACTTTATACGCCGTTTGCACTTGCAGCTGATCAATAATACTGAACTGTTATAAAACAGACGCTGGTTTCTAAAGTTCGACGATTGTTTTAAACATCTGTGGTATATAGGGCTTAAATATATTGAAGTTAAATAGCTTCTATAGTTAAACACACCTAAGAACTATGTCGAGTCTTACGGAAGGATCACAGCTTCATTTAACATAATTACCGATGATCATTCCATGCACATAATCTATATGAGTTCTCTGTTAAACTGGCTTCATGCGAGCATTCAAGACGGATATTACCTAATTGTTTGAAGCGTCTTAGTAACATAATAAGAACGTTATATAATACGATTTTAACCTGAATTGAAGTAATTTAAAAAGAACAAAACATCTTCGAGTCAAATGTTTACCTGACTATTGACTCACAGACACATGTATGCCATGAATAATATTTCTCTATCTCCATCTTATTGTTAATACATATATCACAGACCGTTTGGATTAGAGAGTATTACGGAGACAGCGTGTCCAGACTTGCCAAACCAATCATAATTCAATCATAGAAGCTGTGTCCCTCTTCCCAGTGTACCATACCTGTGTTTTAACAAAACATCACTACAGGCGTCACAATTTAATTATAGAGTACAGGTAAAATCCTCATCGATTTCACATCCTTAGCAAGACTCTCACTAGCCTATTGTCAAGTCTTCCGTTGTCAAGTTAGAATTTGATTTCTGGGCTCTAGCCTCCCTGATAGATTTTTTTTATACTAACTACCAGTGAAGTGTAATCAGTAATCAGTAATATTGTACTTCTCACACCAGCTTCTCATTATATGCTAAATTCGTGGTCCTCGGGAATACGGTACATCCAGTCACTGTTCTTCCCGAATAACCTTCGAGATAATATCATGTCCACCATTATGTCCAGGTATGTGTCGTATGTCGCATTCACTTTATATTCATATAACCGACAGAGACTATATACTAGTATGGGTATCCTAACTCATACATACACCATAGTGATGAATTCGCTGTTTATATCCCGGCAAAAACTGTTCTCCAATATGCAACGATAATGTATAGCCCAGTTTGGTGGACATATCGTAACGTATAGCACTTCCATTGAATCCCATCACTATAAACTCTTAGGCAGAGGGAGACGTTCAATAATTCAACACTCATTTAAAAACGTATGTGTTAGAATGTGTATATCACTATTAAAACCGTGTGCACTTAACATCACACAAGGCAAAATGATATTTAAGGGAAAACAGAGCACACAATGTCAATCAAATTGTAAAACAAATAATTATCCACACGTACATAGATAAAGAGTTGGGTACTTTCTTCCTACCACATTCTTAAGACCATTGACCGGATTTTTTTCTCTTTCCAATATCTGAATTTATCACAAAGCGCTCGTCATATTTTCTCAACTCTTTAGGATCAACGTGTGACGCACTTTGTCCATACTTTAACTGAGACCTTATCGTTGGCCTGGAAGACGTCTCGGACAAGTTTTCACCAGGAACTTCAATACGGGTTGTTTGAGGAGAATTCCTTAAAGATGGAAAAGACAGTTTATTCGGCAATGTCACAATTTTTGTGTCCGTCAAGATTTTGGAGACTCGATGCCCCGATTGAGATGGGGGCGACATAATCCGTGGTTTGTGAACTTGAGCATTAGAAATGGGTGTTACGGGCAGCCGTCGGTGGCGCCGGCTATTTGATGGCTTGTCGTCTTGCCATGGAGACTGTGTCCGCACCAACGCTTGTGGACTTTCCTCATCGACAACCAACGTGGAGTCCTTGGGCGGCGCTGTCTTGCCCTTGGGGCTCCACATCCTACTTTCTCTCAAATAACTTCCAGAAACATTTAGAATCTTCCGTGAAATAGACGGACTTACATTGTCTTTCTGTTTTGCATCTGAAGTTTTGTACATTTCCCTCTTGATACCAAGAGCGGACTTTGTTGACTTGTACATGTTTTCCCGTCTGGTGCTGTCCGCGCTATTGGTTGGAGTTCCTCTTCTTGAACTGTGTGGGGAAATTGAACAATATCCTTCATCATTTGGATCTGGTCTCCTATGTCTATAGTCATCTCTGGTGTGTTCAAAGCTTGTGTCTGGACTGTCGGCCACATCCTCCCTTCGACTGATGTCACTGTGATGACCGGAATCAGTGTCGTTGTCTCGTAAACTCTCATTCTCGGAGCTCTCTCGGCCCAGAAGTGGTTTCCTCTTCACAATACCGCCACTAAGTGACCGCACTGAAGCTTCGTCGTCTGCTAAATCGGTGGAGACGCTTTCTGGACTTCTCACTTTGGTTGAACGTCGAGATCGCATTTGGCGTTCCCGTAATTTTACAAAAGGAAATAAATCTCCGTTCTTATGATCAATAATATCTACGATATTAGAAAGGTCTTTATTATACGCCATTTGTCGGCAGCTCACTTCATAAACTGATTTCTCTACACTATCTCCTGCCTCCTGTGTCAAAATATAAATATAAAACTATACATAATAAATTCTCATACAGTCAGAGGCAAATGACAGATTTCTGTTTGTCTTTTAAGCGGCATAGGTGTATTCAACAAAACTTATGTATATAAATTACATAGGAGATGTGTGTCTGTTTTATTGTTATGGCTCACTCGACAGGGTATATTTAAGCTTTGAGTTCAATTATAACACGAATAAAGCAAATGACTTTTTAACATTCTACTTACAAAGAGTTTAGTATTGTAGTTGTAGTCGACTCCATTGTCAATAAGAAATTCCGCCATTGTCTCTTGTCCTGATCGTAAAGCGGCTATAAGCAGGTTGTCTCCAAACTAAACAAAACGATAAGAAACTTAATTACACCTGTAGCCTATCCTTGATTGATTGATTGATATATTCATTCATTCATTCATTCATTCATTCATTCATTCATTCATCGCTACAATGTTATGTAAAGCGTTTGATCAGTTAGAAATACATTTACCCCTAGTGCTGAGTAAAGACGCTGGACCAACTACCCGATTCCAAAGGGTTCATACTTTTTACGGAGTCGATTGACAGCTCATATACTGTTCAATGGAATATTCGAGCTTAGCAATGACTCTGTCTTGTTATATCCCAAGACCAATCCTCTATCAGGAATTAAGCTATTGTAATTTGTGAAAATAAATAATATAATAATAAACACGATGTCAAACGTTTCTGAGATCTTGAAAATAGACCAATATTATCAAAATTGCTCAAACGTTGCTTGGCCAATTTAACAAATCCTAACGATTTTTTTGATTGAATACAACTTGAATCAATAATTGACAGACAATTAACTAGATATGTCACGGGTGTATGAAAATGGTCACAACAAGTATACAGGATAGCTTTCAACAATTTTAGTATCGCATACTTTGCAACTAATAAGAGGCGGCTTAAGGTCGGTATAATACCTTGCCCGTATTGTCGGGCACATTGTCGTTGTATGCCCAAAAAATAACGCCCAGGTAGTATATAGAATGTAACCACTCATCCATTAAACACAGTACTGTTTTCTGTACAGAATGGATCAGCCACAAACTCACGTGGTATCAACCTACCCATGTTATATTGATATCTGCCCCTGTCGACTCCAACATATCTTCTAGCTGGTCGATATCTCCTATACAAACACTGCTGAAAATGCCCTGCAAAAGACAACAGTAAAACAGCGTCAGAATTCAATGTTTGATACAAGGACATATCGTTTCTTTGATCTTCTTTACAACAGAAAGAAACTCCCTGTTTAAAGCTGGTGGGTCTTATCCATCTATACCGCTCATATCCCCAATCACTGGACATTCTTATACATCTATACCGCTCATATCCCCAATCACTGGACATTCTAATCCATCTATACCGCTCATATCCCCAATGACTGGACATTTCTAATCCATCTACACCGCTCATATTCCCAATGACTGGAAATTTCTCCCTACCTAATCATTCGGTAAAATAACATATTCTGAAATTTTGCCGATTAAAGTAAAAACATGCAATTTCTTTCATTTGAAGAGGAAGCAAAAAAAAAAACCCCGTTGGATGAAAACTCTTCAAACACAGTTTTTCATTTGGTTTCCATTGGGAAGTAGGTAAAGGTCCAAGGGAAGACATAACACCTTTTGTATTCCAATATAACCAATCAATCAACCGGTTTGGACAATACTCTTATACAGGAATATCGAAATCTAGTACTCCTCATGTATAGATACCTATATAGCATACATGAGTAACACAAATCCATTTAAAAAGTATATTCAGGTAAGGTCAAAAGTATAAGATATACAAACTATATACAATTTGTAAATATGTTACCATCATGTACTGTAATAACATAAAACTAGCATCAAAAATATCCTGGTTTTATTATATCCATGTATCAAGGTCGGATGAATTATGCTCAGGAAACACGGAATTAAATTTGACCAATGTGATCGTAATATTCCAATTAGGTAAGTGTTTGTTGAACCGTAATTATGACAATAGGTATCACATACTGAAGTACATGTACTATTTGGATACCAAATATCCAAGGGTTCTCGAGACCGGCTCCGGGAACCTTGTATGACGACATGTAAGGCTGTGTTATACAATTTACTTATGTTTAAAGCGATACTCCGGACTGCAATAAAATGCATATAAGTAAAACGAGCATCATTTCTTGTGTTCAATTATGCTCTCTAATTGTCTGATTGAGCTTTATTAATTTAATAATTGAACCTTAAACAAAGTGTAATGCACAAACTACAGTCAAATTTATCCGCGCGGCCATGTCTAGGTACTTTTATCATTAAACGGAAGAGCTCCACAAATATGG
>JARFOD010126271.1:0-14119 GCA_031763545.1 Mopalia muscosa
TCGGCTTCCTATTCACCTTTAGCTCTGAGAGCACCAGGGCAACACAAATCTCCCTCCAACCACCCGCCAAGTTCGTATTACGACGATTTCCTACTGGATAACTATGGAAGGTATCTCAAACTTGAACTTATTAAAGCTACCAAGATTAGGGAATAAGAAGTCAAGACTTAAAACACTACAACACAGGACATTTCATGAGGCACTATCACCAACTGATTTTAAAAAAAAAAAAAAAAAAAAAAATACATTAACGTAGACTTAAAAAAAAGCCTTCTCTAAAATTTTTGAAATCCCACCCTAAAAATTTTTTTCAAAACAAATTGCCTGAGAAACTAGTAATCAATTTTTTTAGCCTAAATGGTTAGCTAATGACATAGGTGGCACTGCCACTTACATGAGTGACAGACTTATCTCCCCTTTAAGCCACTGGCAAATCACGTTATAATCAGAAAGACAGAAGCCAATGAATGTGGATTCAAATTATTCAGGCCTTTGCCTGCTTCTCCAAACTTCTATGCCACCGTAACGAGAATTTGGTGAAAATCTGGTGAGCAAAACACAATAAACACAATGTGTCTGTGACATAAAATAACAAAGGAAAATGTAAAACAACAGTAGAACTGAAAAAAATAAAATGAACACTCAGAACAGAAAAATATCAACAAATTCTGTGAAAACAGTTTTACATTATAATTTAGACTTACTGCTTGTGTTTGATCTGCTTTTTTGGGAAATTCAGCGGGTTTTTGAATCGTACTTTCTTCTTTCACAGTTGATGTGTCTGTTGCATCATGGGTGGTTACCGTGGTAACATCCTCACTTGATCTCCACTCTTCCTTTTTTATTTCTGGAGTTTGTTGAGGCTCCATTGGATGAACATCTGGTTCTGGAAGCTTTTGTTCATTAATGTTTTCCTCAAACTTTTCTTTCGATGGTTCTAATTCAGGATCTTTGGGCGTACTTTCTGCGGTGTTGGCAGATTTTTCTTCAACTTTCTCTTCTGAAGAAGTAACATCCAGTTTTTCTTTATTTTGTTCATCATCTTTGATTGTTGAAGAACTTTCTGCCAAGTCTTTGTCAGGTTTTATTGGATCTTCCTTTGAAAAACTTTCTGCCAATTCTTTGTCAGGTTTTATTGGAGCTTCTTCAGAAATTTCAATTTTATTTTCTGAGTTGTCCTCACTTCGTTCACTTTTTGTTTCAACTACATCATTCTTGATATCTGATACCCCCTCCACAACAGCCTCGGTGACTGGTTGCAGATCTAAATTAAGCTCATCTAATTCAGAAACCATCGCTGGTTTCTTTGAATCTACTTGTAATTCTTTTTTGCGTTCAGATGATTTGTGGGCAAATTTGATCTGAAAAAAAAAAAATCAAAAAAAAATCAATGGAAATAAAAAATAAAATAAGCTTTTGAGTTTAAGTGTTGTAGTTTAAACAAAGAAGGATAAAAAAAATAACAAGGCTGCATCCCCAGTATCCCTCCTCAAAACTTTGTTTCCTGATGACGCTTGTGTATTTCAAAATCAACAATGCATGCTGGACAAATACTTACATAAGAAATTTTGTTAAACTTCACTTCAAGACATTTTTTATTGTTACAGTTTGTGAAGATTTATAAAAAACAGACACAGATATTTAGCTGATATAATGGCTTCAAAAGAAATGTGTACAGAGCGGGTTTTTGGTTTGTTTCATTTGGATTTAACGCCACACTTGTGTACAGACCAAAACTATTCAGCCAATCAAATTTTGTTTTGAGCTTTCAGCGTACCTTCCGTTTTAATTGTGTGACAACCCTCTGGACCTCCCAGAGCTGTTCTTCCTTTGACGGATCTTCGACTCCTTGCTTTAGTTCCTCATGGAGCGCGCTTAACAGCGACTCTTGTTTGGCTAACTCCTCCTCCAAGGCGCTCAGGTTATCCGGAAGTTCCAAAGACCAGCGAGAAGTGGCAGGGCGTAACGGAGGAACGTACCTGTGTAATCAAAGATCTAATTAATTAAACATTTAGAGGCTACACTTGTACCTGAGTACCTAAAATTTCATAAATTCAAACTGCGATGGCTTCATTTTAACCAGAGTGGCCAAAATTTAACAAATTCTGTATATAGAGGCGATAGTTGTACTTAAGTGATGTAACAGACGAAGATACCTAGCAGTTATCACCACGAGCAGGACAATTTGAGCTATAAGTACACCATACTTGAAGTTATTTCACTCATATGAAGCCATTTGTTTTGGGTGAATGAAATCACCCTTGTGTATTTCATTTATATGACACAGATTGCCCCCTTCACACTGTTCCTCGACTCATAAAGGTGGAAAACAGAGAGGAAACCTTGTAAATACCAAATAAATAATATTATAGAATAATATATCAATGAAAATCTGACTTACTTTTTAAGTTGTGTTCCAGCAAAAAGTTTACCAGCGACACAGAAGAACACATTGAGGACCCTGTGACTGATCTGCATGGTCGGACTGAGCACAATAGACACATTCTGGAGGGACATCTTATTGCGCGTCCTCTATAATAAACAAATTATTTAGACAGTGCTTGCTTCCTGGTTTGATTAGGGTATTGTGCCATGCCTAAGGTAATTTCACTTACTCGATACATTAAAGGTTTTGTTGATTTGAGGCTTAACCTCAAACTCAAGGGAATTTCACTTACATGACAAACAATTGTCCACTTCACACGGTTCCTTGCCTCATTACGGTGGAAAACTGGGAGGAAACCTTGTAAAAACCACCCTGAGGATTGCTGAAGCCACATCTTGTGACTCACTCCTATACCTGTTGGTCTTATTACAGTGGAAAAATGACAGGAAACTTCTTAAGAACACCCAGGAGAAAACGGGAGCCATGTTGTGTGTCTCTCTCAAATAGAGTTAAAGGAAACTACTCTCAACATACAACCAACAAACAATGACAAACAAGGACAAAAAGGTGACCTAACTCATACAGAACTGTAGTTATTAAAAGACGGACTAGATTAACACAGAAATATGAGTTTGGATTTTTTATAGCACTTGTATACAAACTATCGTAAAGGGGGCTTAACTCATATAGAATTTTATTTATGAAAAGACATACTAGATTTACACAGGAAGGATTTTAAACTGCACTTGTTTGAAAAAATTGGATAGAAACTATCATGAAAGGAACATAACTTACACAGCATCTTTACTTAATTAGGGTTTAATGCCATACTTACGGTTATTTCACTCACAGGACAGCGAACCAGCCCACTGGGTGGAGGAAACCACCCATGATACCACTGGCAACAAACAAAAACATCACAGGACAATACAAAAGGCATCCCGAACATATCTGTTTCCTGTTTCTCTTTAGCTTAGAAAGCACCAGGGCAATGGGATTTGTTTGTTTGATAGGTGTTTAACGTCGTACTCAAGGGTATTTCACTTATATGATGCCGGATTGTCCACTTCACACTGAACACAGCCTTATTAAGGTGGAAAACCAAGAGGAAATCGCTTGAAAATCACCCCTGCAATTGCTGGAGCCACAACATGTGACTCCTTCATATACCTGATGGTCAACAGGCCGACTCAAACCGGTGAACGGTAAATCGAAGCAGGTTCAGTTTAAGAAGCGCACTCGCTACCACTAAGCCACAGTCCTTCAAGAGGATTGGGAATCCCCCTCCAACCACCCGCTATAACTAATACAGAACTTTACTTTTGAATAGACAAATAGTGTCAATGGTAAAAACTTACATGTTCTATAATGTGTGTCATGTGAATGATCATCCATGATAAGAGAAGTCTATTGCACACGGGCAGCTCCTGAACCAGTTTCTTCATCGCCTCAAGACGCTTAGCTTCTGTTTTTAATGCTAAAAACAAAAATTAAATGTTTTCACAGGAATAATGGTTAAAAACTTTAAATTTGTAATAAATTTTTTTTTAAATTGTTCACCCATGCTTAGCACTGAATTAAATTAACTTTCACACTTCACATTTTATGACCATGCTAGTATAAATAATTGTTGGAAAACAATGCCATTGTATAACTGAATAACACCAATGAATTAAACAAAGCAAGTGTTAGGATTATTTAGTACTCGGAATGGAGTTTGGAGAGGACAGAATAAATGGGGAATGACAAGGTTTGTCACAACAGTACTTTGCCTAAATTTATTAAGCCATACAGATTTGCTTGTTGGTTTGATTGGGGTGTAACTCTGTACTTAAGGTTATTTCACTCATATGACAGCATGCCAGCACAACAGGTGAAGGAAACCACCCTCAATGATACTGGCAACAAATACCAGAACAGACAGGGCACAATACAAAGATATCACAAAGAGATAAGCTTCCAATTTCTCTTTACCTGAAAGCACAAGGGCAACAGGAAGTTACCTACAACCACCCACTTAGCCTTTAATAGCTGCATCTTTGCAACGTTGTTATTTTCCTGGGGTTTTTTTTCAAGAGAAAATACTGCCTTGGGTGAAATCCTCTACCTTGGGGAAAATTACAGTTTGTTTGTTTGATTGATTGGGGTTTAACGTCGTACTTGGGGAGAATTATGGATATAGTGTATATGGGCCTCAGGTAGTATTTGGAGAAAAATGAATGATTTTATATCTAGTGTTTATAAAAGAAATTACGTTTTATCCAAGAGTCAAAATGACATACATGTGTATAACCAGGTGGAAAGATTGGTAATACATGTAGGTAAAGTAATTAATTAATTAACTAGACAGGAATAGTTTATAAATGATATGTCGTTAAGCTGTGACAGGTGTTTCTCATTACCTGTAATTAATCAGCGCCTAACTAGATGAGACGGTTAATACATCATGTTAATCACATGTCATAATAACCACATTTCTCTATGGAGAGACCGACATAATAGAGCCCTGCAGTAATGTTGTTGACAAAGCTGACAGACTCACATAAAAACAGTGTACACAGACCTGCTATCAACTCTTAAGTTTAAGAATTTTTTTAGGATTGATAGATTAGGGTTTGACGCCGTGCTTCAAGGTATTTAACCTATATGACAGTGATGTAAAATGATTGACACTAGCACAAACATAAAATGTGTTTTGATAATGTTGAAAAGTTAATCTTCCTTGCTAAGTTAAGTCAGCATGACTTGTCTTCAAACAAACTGCCCTTTAGCCAGACGCTTTTTAGGAGTATTCTCTTGCAATTATGTGTACTTTTTTGTTACAGTATAGCACTTTTAATTTATGTGTGTATTTTAATAGGGTATGGTGTATTAAACATGTACAGAATACACCCAATATTATTCAATATACACCTAATAAACTTATTTATATCTTAAGGCTGAAATAATCCCACACTACATGCATTGGTTCTAAGGCTTAACAGTAAAAGAAAACAGTATTAAAAACATAGTTTACGTGTAATGTTAGGATGTTATTTCCTTATCCAGATAAGAATTTTTCAAAAAACGAAACTATTTCAATAAAATTCAACATATTTCAATAAAATTCAACACATTTCAATAAATTTAACACACAACATCACTGAACATTCATCCAAAAAAATAAATTTGTAAAACAAAACAGGTAGCTAACACAACAAATGTGTGTGTGTGTGTGGGAGGGGGGGGGGGGTATATGCTGTTTGATTTCCACGACTTGTCAGGGAACTCACTCTCTTTTCCATGAAATATGTCGTACTGTGGACATTAAAATCAGGTAAAAGTGATTGAAATGTGACCTATCAGAGGGTCTATCTCGCACCGTCATCAAGCATAACCATACCATATAGTCAAATAGACCTTTCAGAATATCATATTACAAGAAAAAAACTGTGATACTGTCATGTTAGTCTTTACTATTGACATTAGTATCGGCTGTTTCCGGCTTTTTACGTGCACAAGCATTATCGTATAGACCGTGCAACCCTAATTGGCTACATGACAGTCGTTTTGACTCTTACACCAGGGTATCATGTATCATGTGGCTTAGAGAACCTATTATATGGAGAGTTTGAAAACTGGTTTAATGTAGGTAAGCTACATGAAGCTGCCTAACCTTAAGTCCTATTAAATAGGTCGTCGACGTTTGATATTTATTATTTGGACATGACAGTACGTCGAGGTGCTGCAATATCCAAATGATAACTATCAAACGTCGACGGCCTTTCTAAAGGACTACCTAACATTTAGAAATTGCAGAACGATACCATGATTTGGCACTTTATCTTCCAATATATAAAAATTGCATGGCCTTACCCTGGCATAACTATCTCGTTTTCTTCCTTAGACACTTTTGGGTTAGACCGACCTTTATAATAGGGACTCGACGTCCATTTTGATCTTAAAATCAATAATTTCTCAGCAGTACCATAATCGCTTAGATACGTACTCCGTATTCTTACGAATTCAACGCTATATGTTATTCAGAGGCAGGCCTTATTTCTGAAGTTTTCACAGGGATGTACGTGGTATCTCTATATACTTCATAGTTTATGAGATATGTATTCACATCTAGTTGAAAGATTGATCTGCATGTTAACCCTACACCAGCTGGCAGCTAGAACCCCCCTTCCCTCCCAACCCCCTTATCGTAATATCATATTTTTCCTCACAAAGTTGTAATTTGGGTGCTACAATATACATATATATATACCACATATATACCGACACAGAGTCAAAATTATTTCATTACCATTCTTCGGAGTTCTTACTATACTTTACTATGTGGTAGTCATAATATTAATAATTCATATACACGAGTTCATGACAGGTTTATAATCTGACAGTTTATCATGGTAATGCATACAGTGATGGAAGATAACAGATTAAGTTACAACTGATAAACTATCTGAGAGGATACTTACGCGTGGAGTTTTGTACAAGCCAACACTCATTTATTGTAAATAATGTAAAATATGTGTTAAAATATATGCTATGTCAAACTGACAACCATGGGCGTCCGCTAGGGTGTAGGGCCCTTAGCACCACTAGTGTATGAAGTCTAACGGTAGAGAGTTTGACTTATCCCTTTATGCATGGTTGGGAAAATAAACTACCCTGTTATGCATATTTCCGGGCATAATACTTTCGTGATGTAAGTAAGTTTAGGTCTTATTATTAACATTAAGCTTTGGCGAATAGCCCCGTGAGGCTACATGTGCCAACGAAACCAAACAACAACCATCTGCGCCAGGCAAGGCTGAAAAGAAGATCGACGCATTTATACTGGTTTCCTTCCCTACCTTGTCTTAATAGATCCAAAAAAACCCGAGTTAAATAGAGTATAAACAGCTACTTTTAAATGAACTCTCTTTACCACAACCAATCAGATTGGAGCTTTCTTAGAATAAGAAACAGGCGGTCTAAACACAGGATGACAAACAGGCTATACATGTAATATACACGCACGATCTTAGTCCCTTTAACGAGTTTTGACGTCATCATGCAAATACGCCTTAATTGACGCAACGCTTGTTTGTTGTCGACTTTGAGGTGTAAACAGCTTACTGATTGGCTGCTTGTTTCTGCAATAGTCAAATTAAATACTCGTGAATGGCTTATATGTGTAGAGGCCATCAGTATAAAAAGTAATTTATGTAGATTGACAAACTTCACACGACCTAACCAGCAAATCAACGCCACTTATTACATTCCAACATCGCTTAAATTTGTATTCATTCGCTTCATGCTATCTGATATACCGTCAAAAAAGAAACTTTTAGGTGAAATGGCACATGAAAGTGTTAAATTTTTAAAATTCGTTTCGTGTGTATGATGGCCTTGTTGATTATGTTTATCAATGCTTCTGGAATGGGACAACATGGCTAAACTACACTGAAAAAAAATATATAGCATACGTTGTGGCGCGTTTCTGCGGAATTTTGTGTTAAGCAACATGAAATATTCCGATTTTGACGAATGCAAATGAAACTTGGGGAAGATACTGGGATGGGGATTTTTATTCAAAGCTGCAATTCTGGCAATGATGTCCATTTCCTACATGTATTTCAGTGAACACGAGTTACAACATGCCGAGACTTAACCATGCGAATCGAAACATTGCGATTGTCCTGCAGTTAGGTGAATCGCAGTCGGATGTAGCACGGTAAATGAACGTCACACAGAGCACTATTTCATGTTTTTGGAACATGTTTCAGTGATTCCAATCCGAAGAAGTGGGCCTTGCAAAACAACTGCAGCAAAATATCGCTAAATTGTGCGATTGAACTCTTTATATTCTCCAAAAAGAGCTATCAAAACGATAACTTTATCTTGACTTTTAGGTCACACATAACCATTCCTATTAATTTGACCTCTCCACCTTCTCCATTCTTATAGTTTCGTTTAATCGAAACAATTCATTTTAACTTGATGTGTATAGTAAAACGACAGGCACAGGTCAGATAGAGAACAAGAAACCGTTTCTTTGGTTGATCAGGCCAAAGGTTTAGCGGTCAGTTATCATTTTAAATGTTTGCCAGCGCTAGCCACCGGGAATGGAACAAACGTTCTACTCATATCAGATGCATCTGGTCGAAATTGTTATATAGATCCGCTATAAAACATATTTGCTAAATAAATAATATAGTCTCAGTGAGTAAAGCTTGATCACAGTTTGAAAGTATACATTTTTATGAAAACATTTCAATATTACTACTCCGTAACACACCTTGTTAACAAAATATGTTTCATTTTCCTTCCCTGAGGTGATAGAACAAGCTCACACAAGCTGCTGTTGATGTTTTTGCAACATATACACTTTATATCTCTCTGCTTTATTATGGAGAATAAATAAATCTAAATAAAAATTGAATAGTGTTATGTGAATAATTGATTTTGTTTTGTAACGTTACCCAGCGATCTTAGAGTACCGTAGAAAAACAGATAGTCAGGTCACCCCCAAACATGATGGTGCTGAAGTGGGGTTTTCAATATAATTCCCAAGTTTACCGTCGATTTATAGTGGTTTAAACGAGCTGTTAACAATATCTTCTATAAAACCTTGTGCTAAATTCATAACGTATCTCGAACTAAATTCATGGTCTTTTTCAGTTGACAGTTTTAGGAAGTCCAGCTGAAGAAGGCGGTGGCGGGAAGATCAAATTGATAAATTCAGGAGCTCTTGACAATGTGGACGCAGCTATTATGAGCCACCCGGCAGGATTTGCTATCCCGAATATGAAAATGCTGGCAATTCAAGAGTAAATAAGTTCTGTTTAAACATACCTGTTAACAATATTCATACAGTTAAAAAACAACAAGTTGTTTCTTTTCAATCGGAGTTATTACTAATTTCAAATCAAGATGTCCATTGCTATAAGTGATTCTGAATGGATCAGGTGGCTAGAAGTATGAGCATTTAAATCAATTTGTGCCAATGAGAATCGCTGCAAATTGCTAAGGGAGGTAACTCAATCTATGAAACACAGTCCTCTGTGGTCACAACATTTGTGTTATAAATGTCACATTTGATTGAAGTACCACACAGGCTTATCAATTCTGGCGTTACTAAAATGACAGCACATCTCGATAATTTGAGGACGAGAGGACCACCTGTTACACCCGTGTTTTGAAATAACATTTCAAGCCTCCCATTGTTTATTTCGAAGGAAAATGTACGAGGAAACATAATCTCTGCCAACAATGTCTATTATGACTCATCAAGGAAAAAAGACATTGAGTCTGATGGTAAGCTCTTAACCAAACAAAATCCCTTTGACTTTCTTTTCTTATTCAGATTAACAGTGCGTTTCAAAGGAAAAGCAAGTCACGCTTCAGCTTTTCCATGGGAAGGAGTTAATGCCCTTGACGCAGCTGTTCTGTGTTACCAGAATTTATCTTGTCTTCGTCAGCAACTAAAACCTTTTTGGCAGATCCATGGTAGGCTGGTAGATTTTTCTTTTCGAATTACGTCCACGGATCCCTCAGAGTCTGTACACATTACCACATAGAATTACTTTATCACTCGTTATAACACCACCAATGGATATTGGCAGAAATAGCCATTCCCATAATATCTCAAAGTAAAGTATAAAAACATTGGCTGTTTTTCGATGTCCGAAATACACCATGACGAAATTGTTTTACATTCTTAGTATAGGGTTTGCGGTCGAAATCGTCCACTTCAATTCAACTCTTTAATATCATTTGAGTAAAAATACTTGGCTATAAAACGAAAGGCCATTTGTAAAATGTGGTCAATAGCCAGTCACACAATTCAGTCATTTTGTGTTTTTAAATTATGACAAGGAGTCAATTTAAAGTTTAAGTAAATTGTTAAGACTATATTAATAGTACAGCCAGCTACTAGAGGTTGGGTGAAGTCGAGTATATAAAGGCAACACATAAGGTAGGATTATGACGGCTATCAAGCTTTCAGTCGCCAAAGGACAAAAACGCCCCTTATTCTCGGTCACCACTTTGTCCTTCTTGTCCAATGTTAAGCATGGGAAAATTATTTATCACTTGTTGTTATTATGATAAGGTCTATACAAAGGCACAGTTTGGTAGGTAATACCATTGCATAATATAGTTTTTATTAAGATCTAACATACAATAATCACTGTGATCTTTTCTGCCAGGGGATATCTTAGAATATATCCGTAATTCTGTGCTCCAGTTTTCTCCGCCTGGACTGGATGCAAAGTAAATTTCGTTGGAATTCTCATATCGTCTATCTGGATCAATTCATTCGCCGCAAGAGATAGTGCATGTAGCTGGTGAGAAACTTTAAACTAATGTCATATACACTATACTGAAAACTGCTTTTAAGTTTTCATGTTAATACATTCGGTATCACGGCAAATAAGAGCAGTTTGTTTGGAGAGTCGCAATGCTATCTTTACTTTGCATTGGAGGAAAATTCTCTTTCGAGCATTGTTTAAATGCTTCACATCTTGGTTGTGCTAGTGTCAATTATTGTTGGAATACACTGCCGACATATCAGCGAAAGATCCTTAAGCACGGCGTAAGATACATTTTGTACGTTGGTTCACATTAGACATTTTTTTTTTTAGCACAATGTCATTTGATAAAAGTGGTCCCTTAAATAGTTGGAATGTACCATTTGTATTAAATTTATAAAATATGAAATGGATGCAGCTAGGAGGCCATTGCTAATGTTAACTGCTTGTAATACAGGTTACCATAGAGGAAGTTGGTATACCATACTTAAACGTGATACAGAACAGCAGTTTATTAGAAGCATATGAGAGGCATTTACGGGTGATGGGGATTCCCGAACCAACTCACCCCGACATCAAGGGAGGATCAACCGACATGGGCAATGTCTCCTATCTGGTCCCCAGTTTACACCCTGCTTTCGACATAGCTTCGGGTGTCTTCAACCACACTAGAGAATTTACTGCTGCCTCAGGTATTAATAAAAATATGTTTTCTTTCTTCTCACATAGGTACGCAATAACACATGTTGATTCTTCCTGGTGTCGACATTGTGCTGTGGAATCAAAATCAAAATAAAAATATTACTTCAATGAGCATTTTATTGCTGACGAGACCTTGGTCCGGTGCCAAGAAGCGATTTTAGCCTGTTACAATCTAAACTGTCAGGGCACTGGAGGTATTGGGTGGTCATGGTAAGCAAAATCCACCTCAAGGCCAAGACAATTCTGTGGAACAATATCTACGCTACATAGAAAACTCACAACAGTATCTCAATTACTGAATAGATCAGACAACAAACACTCATGCCATTTAAACCAGCTTGGATGTGTATTGGTCTGGGTGATGTATTTTAGAGCTGGGTAGTTGTTTGTGTTTGTGGTGATTTAATGAGTATAAATGATGTTCCAATTGAGATTTTTCAAGGCATAACATATATATCATTTACAGGTGATATTGCCGCTCAAAGTCGGACTCTTCAAGAAGGAAAAATCCTTGCACGTTTAGCTTTGGATATCTTGCAGACTCCAGAATTACTATCTCAAGCTAAGGCGGGTTTTGAGAAGGATGTAAAGGTCAATGGTGGAGACGATGTAGATGCATTAATGGCGTCAGGCAAAGCTTGAATTGTTAAAGTGTATACCATGTTATCTATAACAACCAAAGCAAACCATATGGTTTAAAGAACAATAACACAGAAATGAGTGGTAAACTAGTAGTTAAGAAAGTGCATAAACGCTTTCGAAAGCACTGCTCTTAACCACACCACTGAATATCAAATATAACGATAGAAACCAAACAGAAAGAAAACAATCAGTAATTTTATTTAATTACTATAGCAGTATTATACAGTACCGGTATAGCAAACAATGACAGACAAACTTTAAAAATTCATTTGAAGGTAAGAGTCAATGACACTATAAGGCTTATATAATTTTACAAAATGGATAATTAATTGCAAGTTAGAATTTTCCATCTGGATGTATTTATAAAATGTAGAAGTATCCAACTGATTTAATGTTTTCAGCACAGTGTTAAAACTTACTTACCGCAGTTAAGCTGATAACAGTTGTCAAGCAAAATAAAGCTAAATATTCTTGTGTCAGTTTGATTAATGAAAGGCCGTTAGAAATAAATTACAAAGAGCCGACTTGTTATAATATCTCCAGGCATTCATTTGATATACGTCAACACAAATATGTTTTAAAATATTACAACAAGCCAGACCGGTCTCCTGATGTAAAACGACTACAGTTTAAAACACATTCAAATCTTCCCCAGAGAATGTTAATGTGACGTTGTGGTAACCGTAATACTGGTATATCTATGGAGTTAGAGAGTTTGTAAACATCTGAAAGTTTCCCTTTATAATAATTTGCTGCAACTCATAATGATCTGAATCATTCCATAGGTAGAATATGATTGTGTTGGATTTTTACAAGTGAAACACAGAGTTGTTTTAAGTGGAAATGTAATTTAAGGAAAACCAAACGACTGAATCATTACTTGACGGTTATCACCGCACATGTACATGTAATAAGCACGGTAGAATAGTTGCTTGCCCAGGATTGATCCATTGACCAGTTACTTGCAAACAAATCTTATCTAGTCCATTGTTGTTTACATTAGTTTACGCTATATGCCTTGTTGTCGACAGAAATAAATACACCCCTCAGTTATGTGCTATACTAATGCTTTGAGTATTTGGTAAAAACTGTAGCAAAAACCTGTATCGACTATTCCTTTATTATATGGAGAACCAAAAAATACATATGTGATTTTTTATTCACACACCCAAAATTGCTTTCAGTTTTGTATCTAAAAAAACCAAAGTACATATTTAGTAATTTATTCATCCGATGTTAGATCAACAGGATTAAATCCCAATTACAGATCACTGGCCAGCATTATTGTGGGAGGAAAACTGGGTAGTAAATTAACTCAGAAAACCCACGACCTTCCGCTGGTTGCTTGCATACCAACCCACATGCGGTCCGCGGGAATCGAACCCGCGATCCCAGAGATGAGGGGGATATGTGGTCCGGAGCATACACTCAATAGAGCGTACACTCTAGACCACTATTCCATCAGGCGAAAAAAATCCCGTCTATCGCACTTGCACGCACTTACAACATGCGAGTAAGTAATGGCACCGTACGTGATCAGCACGCGTAATTACGGTATCCGTACGATAACGCGACAATCGCATGAAGATCGTACGTTGTAAGCACGTTGTAAGCGCGTACAACTCAATTACTACCTGATTCAAAGTACGATGCACGCAACCTCTCACGTCCAGGCGTGGCGTGTGGGCCACGTACTTAACCTTGCGCAAACGTGCGATTTACGGGCGATGACATACTCCCTGCTCCCGCCCCACGTCTTCAGAAAAATGTGGCGGCCGTGGCCCCCCTAAAAAACGTACGGACTAAAAACACGCACGGTGGGTTGTGACCGGGCTTCACGGAAGTCCCGCGTAAAAAAAAGACAGAATGTGAAAAGTTTTTTATTTTACAGATAAATTTTCAATGAAACCCTTATTTCCAAGAACTCCCCAGTAAAAAAAAACAAAAAAACAAAAACGTTGTATACTAGCTATAAATTGGTAACGTTACGGAGTAAGCAAATAACAGCCTTACTGCAACGTAAATCTACGTTGAAATGTGGTTGTTAGTTTGGTAACTGGTACTCCTCAAAATTTCTTTGTTCCATCGTTACGCGGGGGGGGGGGGG
>JARFOD010126282.1:0-14117 GCA_031763545.1 Mopalia muscosa
TATATATATACATGTGTTGCAAAATTCACAGTAGTTTAGAAGTGAAACGGCAAAACGTAAAACACTCTGTAGGGGGGTTACAGTATCCTTAAGAGTACAGTAGCTATAAGCTTGAAATAATGATGTTTTATCATGCTGGGGAAATCTGTCTTCAGTGCTTAATGAAGACACATTGACCAGAGGACTATATAGGTAGTATTTATGCTTGCAACAATGGTGAGCCCATTCAAACGTGATAACAACATGATCAGTATTACACTTAATGTCTCGATTTCAAGTCACAATTTATCAAACAAATTCTTTATTTTTTTATTAATGAGGGCGGGACTGCAAGTAACTGAATGTTTCAACACGGGTATTCACTAACCTGTCTGATTGCCCAAGGCATGCTTAACAACGAGGTCCCCATCATAGTGTTCCATAGGGCAAAACTGAAAGAGGATACATGTATTTTATACATAATTTTGTTAGTGTTTTCCAGAATCCAGCATAATAATAATTCTATTATCCTTCCTCATTGTGTTACTACGTACACAGAACGAGCAGACACAGTTCCAATGACCATTGTCTGAAGCACATTTTTTTTTAACACACACCAAAAGCGAAGTGAATAAAATAAACGAAGCAGAGGAGACCATCCACCAGTGATCAACAATAAAGATAAAATAAAGTTTCCATCCATAATTTGACGTTTTTTTCGCTTCAAATAATATTAAAGAGCAAATTAATAGCTATAGACCTTGTGCCTCAATATGTGCATGTTTCTCTGAGTACTCCCAAGTCACATCGTGTTTCTGCTTCAACTTGGCCACTTTGAACGAAAACCCTAGACTCACCCAATAAACTTTGTTCCATTTTAGATTATTTTTTATATAAAAAAAATATATACCAATAACAAGCAAGAGCTCCAGTAAGTCACAATATATGCCCAAAGAAATCTTGCCACATGTAATATTAAAATCGAGTTTGAATAGAGTCCACCATGTGACAGCTGGTGTCAAGAATAAACCAAACAAACTCCTACAGGGCATCTTGAAATCAATACTCAGTTTGAATTACACAAGAAGTTTTCAAATTAACATACAGAACCAAAATGTAAACTTTGCTACTAGGTGGCGCCACCTGTAGTCAGACATATGCGAAAAGTAATCCCAAGCCATGTCTTGTCACGTGGAACAATCATATAAAGTTTGATTCAATTCCAACAGAACATTTTAAGTAAACATACAGAAACCAAATTTAGTCTTTACCACCAGTTGGCGCCACCTGTAGGTTGACATATGCCAAAATCAATCCCATGTAACGTCTTGTCAAATGGAACACAAAAACTTAGTTTGATTCAAATTCCATAAGCGGTTTTCAAGTAAATGACTGTAAACCAAAAAGTTGACGGATGGGCGGACAAACGGACAACCCCATAACATAATACGTCTCATTGAATGACGGGCATATAAAAACGAGTAATGAGAAGGGTGTGAAGAAAATTAACTCTTCAATGGACAGTTTTAGAAAGAAAGAAGGAATTTTCCTGCACAGTTTCTGCCAGTAATATCTACTAAATGTTCTTTGTGTTTTATGCTGTATTTAAGATTATTCAACTGTTATATCTACTAACCAATCCCCTTGTCAATTTTTTGTGAAATAAAAATATTGTTTTATCTACTAATGTTCTTTGTCTTTTATTCTGTACTTCAGTAATAATTTCAGTACTAATCTGGTGGTGACAGTATCAAGCAAGGACTTTGACCTCTTTATAGAGCCAGGGTCAGAAATACAACACATAGTTTAATAAATGGCTGTGATTTACCATTCATTAGGACATTTACTAAGCCATTAAATAACATAAACGTTATCAGATGAGATAGTGTGAACAACATCACTCACATGGTAATAAGACTGCTCTGTTTCCCTTGGACTGGTAGGAGAATTCGTATAATGAAGGCTGAGGGGACAACATGGTCTGGCATGTGCTGACAAATACAAAAACATGATATAAAAGCTTCTGATTCGATTCATTCTGTGGGGTTTCTTCAAATCCTGAGTGATACATAGTAATAGATTTGAAAGATGACAACATTATCATATAACAGTATAATTGTACATCATGTATTATTACACGTTATTAAACCTGTTCAGTTTGTGTACACCATTAATAATACTGATTGGAAAATTTTTCATTTAGGGTTTTGGATTGGCCCAAGATTGATGTTGTGTCACTCTGACATCTTTGGAAAACCAAACAATGTACAGATGAATGTATATTTTGTTTATACTATTATTGAAATTTGCCAGAATCAAGGCATAAAAAAGAACAGAACTGAAATTGTTAAACTTCAAACTGCATAAATCAAATGCTGAGTATGTGTGTTAGTGTGATTGAAAAATAATGAAATACATAAATCTTTATTTATGCGTTGAATAATATTTTTATTTCAATTAAATACTAAAATATATTAATTTCTATTCACACTTGCACAGTTCCCCAAACTCACCAGACTATTATCTCCATTTTGCCCCAGTCGGTTGTAGTACTTATACCTGCTAACAGCTGCCACCGTGTCATGGTCATGATCAGTAGGGTGGGGCGGACCACTATCATCTGGCGGGGAATTTATAGAGTAATACTGCAATGGCCGCCTAAAACAACAGTTTAATGACAAAGCATTATTGTGTTCTAAAAACAGCGAAGATATTCAATAAACTATTATAACATGTCCAAAATATAAAAGGTCAAATACCTTAGAGCTCCATTGGTATTTTAAAATTTTCACATTATAGACAAAAATGCTTTGTGAAATTTCAGGATCACTAAAATCCTGACTAACCTGACGATGTATCCCCTGGGTGTCACAAGACATTATGTCAACATCCTCTCACTATATCCTGACTAACCTGACGATGTATCCCCTGGGTGTCACCAGACATTATGTCAACATCCTCTCACTATATCCTGACTAACCTGACGATGTATCCCCTGGGTGTCACAAGACATTATGTCAACATCCTCTCACTACAATCCAGGCCTTATTTTTTCAAAATTTTGCGTAACCGATTTAATGTTCGGGTGAATTTTAACCCACGTAATATGTCGTTCGGTTACGTGAAATAAATTTGCGCGAACGATCATTCTCGTGAATAGGTTATGCTAAATATACTTTCATGTTGCCTGTCTTTACAGACAGTCAGTTTTTAATGTGTAAATAATGCACGCCTATCTCCAACATTTAACTCTTCCAGATATTCAGCTAAAAGTTAGTGTTCTGTTGTTTTTTTTTAAAAAGGTAATTTCCGCCCGGGTACGTGACCATCTAACAATTTAAAAATCAAATATAATTTCTATTACCTATAATAAAATCAGAACAAACCTCAACAACATGAGCAAAGAAGCAAAGTTCATTGGCACTATGCCTATATTTAGCTTCTGAAATGTACATCCTTTGTTATGCTGACTGTTTTAAATTGCCTCAGGGGGAGATGAAACTGATAGACAAAAAGACGCAGCATCACACTTTTCAGAACCCCCATCCTGCTACCCCCTACACTCCAGCTGTGGAATAGCCTAGAATTGATACAATTTTGACTTCAAAGAAACCAATAGCCAGGACGTCTTTGGTTGATAGCCGTCAGAAACGGTGATTATACCCCGGCAATCATGTGACATTGTCTTTATTGAATTCATGACAGACAAGGCATCCCATGTTAATCATAATTTGGTTGTAGCGCCACTCCCTCAGTCAATTAACCAATTCTACACAGTTCCATGGGGTGGGTGTGGCTTCATTTAATAGGTCAGATACTTGGATAATACTTCATTGTGAATTTTAAACAACATTGAACCAACCAAACACTTCATTTGCTGACACATTTAAAAAATATGGTGTAGTGTATATTTCTGACAAATAACTTTTTAATTGGTGGAAGGGATATAGTTGCCACTGGAAACAATGTTTTAAAAACTTTCCATACTACATGGAAATTGGATGCTTTATTTGTTTGTTTGATTGGTGTTTAACGTCGTACTCAAGGGTATTCCACTTATATGATGATGGACACAAATACAGAACAACACAAACAAATCTGCTTCCCGTTACCCTTTAGCTCTGCGCACACCAGGGAAACAGAAAGCAACCTCTTTTCTCGCCTCTTACGATTGACCAAGGAGTACTCTGCCTGGCCATGGCCCACCCGCTCCCTCACGGGGCCAGCAGTGTAAATTGGATGCCAGCAGTAGGGGTATGTTATATAACATGGTAATATAGCCTACGTGACAAGAATACTAATCAGCTGAGGGACCTCACAGACTGACTGTCTGGTTTTTTACATAGCGTTTAAGATGACAAGTTATTGTGTATGTTAAGTTTTGTTTAACCCTGGTGAGCACCCAGACTTATTTTGCATGAACGGTGACCGTTTGCGTGAGTTTTTGTTTGCATAACCTCCACATAACCTGAATGACCCTTCTTGTGAAAGAATAACCCCTGAAATCCTGACTTTATCAAAATTGAGATATAACACCAATGTGATTACTTAAAATACAATTACACTCATAATGCAACTAGAATATTCACTACCATGTTAAAATATGGAAACAGTAAGTTAATCAAAATAAAATTGCTATAGAAATATGTATTTTTCAGAACGGACATAATGCAAGTAATTAATCAAATGAACGTTTGCTGTGTAAAAAATATAGATTTAAAATCTTCCTCAGTGACTCAAAAGCAAAAACTGTTTAGCCTTGTTTACATGATATTGAGATGTCCATCCATCACTGACGATGTTAAAATCCTGTATTGGTAAATTATAGGCAATGTGACAAGTTTCACAAAGGGTAATGTCGTTTAAAACAAGATTTTAGCAGGAACAATATCTCATTCATTTCTAATCCTACCTTGCGATTTCCTCCGGCTCTGAAACAAAACATAGCACACTTTATACTCACTCCAGTTGACAGCTCGACTGGAGCTACTCGGAATACGGAAATTTAAACAGCATGATAGTGATGGAGGAACTCCTCAATGTCTTGGTAACAGGGCTATATTTCTACTGTCAACATAACGAAAAACACTGAAATTGAGGCACATTCTTGACTGGTGACAAAAAGGAACTTATGAAAGACTGGTGATTGTGGGCATAAAAGTTAATACCTAATAACATCATAATTTTCTGTGGAATCTCCACTTGTGTCCGCTTTAGATTTTCTCCTTCCCTTCTTTCTTTCTCTGTAGCAAAAAATAAAACAAAAATTAAAATATGATATGCTATAATTTGATCAACATTTAATTTCTTATTTTTGGTGAGAGAGTCAGGAAATGTTTCTAACACACATACATAATTTAAAGTGATAATGTACAAAAACTGATTTGTGTTTAATTCTGTTATTCTGTCCTGTTACCCAAGTCTTCCTAGCCTTCAGAAATAACTTTTGGTTTAGACCAATCCTTAAAACGAACATTTAACATCCATTTTCATGTCAAAAGCTATCATTTCTCCACAGTAGCACACTCAAAAAATGTCTTCTTGTGATAAAAAGGTTTTATAGAAATAGGTCATACAGACTTATTTATACTGGTACAGCTCAATCAGATATATCCGTTCGCATGTAGTTATTTGTAAGAAAGCAATTACAGTTCTCCACTATTCCCCTCAATGTTTTCTGCTCTAAATAGAGACTCGGAATTTTATAAGAGCAAAACAGGAATATTTGTCGTATTGAATTGTATATATACAGTCAAAAAAGATACAACATACAGTCATATAGACAAGGGCTTAGGCAGACACCTGTCCAAATGAACGCCCGGGGGTGAAAGGTAAGAAGCATATTCACTCATGAAATACGAATCAAACGTCGCACAAAAAGGGTTGTAGAGATGAGATGAATTTAAGTATGAATCTGTTCATTAAGACAGCGATACAGCCAAGATGGCAGCTCAGCTGTTTGCTTTGTGTTGCAAAAGTGACACGTTTGTGAACATTAAGGCTATGAAACTAAAAAATGGTGATATTTATTGGAAAGGGTTATCTTTTAAATGGATTATTGGTTGTTATGAAAAAATGATATGCTTTTTAAGCCCGTCAGAGAATAACTCAAAAACTATCGTCTGAACCCCTCGGACTAGCCTGGATCTAGAAATCTATGAGTGCAGGTCTAGACTATTATAAATTTAATGCTTAATTTTTGTACATACTTTGATTTTGTTTTCTTTGTCGTAGACTTTTCCTGGTCAGTTACTGGAAGTAAAGGCTTCCGTTCTTCGTCAATTGATCGATCTGCCATCTTTCTATTGGGCCCATCCAATTCACAAAACAAACAGAATCTTATCACAACAAAACATTACTTTCACTATTCACGAAATTGTCCATCCCGTGTAGTAATAATGGAGGTTCACACAAGAAACATTGAATTGACAGCTATTGAATTTTTGTGAATTCTTCTGTTACTTCTCCAATCAGCCTTGACAAATGTCTATCAGCAAACAATTATTATCTTTCACATGAATACTACTGTAGTTTCACGGAAGGTTTCAGATAAATTACTTCAAAAGTTACACGAAAGCTATTTATCAAAGCACTTAAAATTATTAGTAGGCTATCTTTCAGTGTCAAGTGTTGGTGTTGTCTTTTGTACTTTCTGTTCTCCACAGCAGGGAGTTTTCTAGAAAACTCCTTATCTGCAGATTTATTTTGAATTGTAGGCTAGGGTATTAAATGTACGAGTTAGGAAAGCGTGAGATCTACCGAATTGTGGAGACTCACAAGAGTGCCGTCGTCACTAAAAGCAGACAGCTGTAAAACGACCTTGACTTTGACCCCGGTCTTGTTACCGGCTCGTGTTGACGTTTGAGACAGCAAAATGGTCTACACTTCGCAAAAAGTTCCAACAACACCGTTTGATGGCCAAAAGCCCGGAACGAGTGGCCTGCGTAAGGGTGTAACTGTGTTTCAGCAGCCTAAATACACTGAGAATTTTGTTCAATGCACGCTGTCAGCAGGACTAGGTGATCAAATTCAAGGTAGCACTGTTGTCGTCGGCGGAGATGGGAGATTCTACGGAAAAGAAACAACTTCATTAATCATCCAAATTTGTGCAGGGAACGGGGTACGATTAACACGAATGCTGTAATTTTAGTGCATTGGCTGCAACATTGAAGCAACCGATGATCCAAAAACTAACACTAACTAGAAAATAATAACGGCCCCTGGATCTAGTGTTGCCCCATGCTGCGCATTGTCCACGTTGTTCCATTGTTCCACCCTTTCAGTTGACTGCAAGATACATAACTGATAGTCCTGATATAACTGAGAATTCATATACATATACAGTCTAACGGCATATTCACAGTTATGAATTTGCTATGTATTTTTTGGTACTCGCAAGTCTATTTGAAGCTCCTGTGTCCTTGAAATCACATATATTTCCAAAGTACAATTACCACAGTAATCCAGAGCATTTACGCTTTCGTTTGCATCGTCTTTTATAGTAATCCTAAAAAAATCTGTCAAGTAATGGGGATAAACACACTCTAGTGAGACAAATTCTCCCAAACTGCTGCAATCTTTCATTGCTTTAATTTGAAAGTAGGCCCGGAAGTTTTATTACATCCACGAAACCGAGTCGATGACGTTTAAACATATACAGGTTTCTTGCCTGTAATGCCAGGGCTCATAAACTTTCTGCATCTCGTGACAGACACATGCGTTTGTTGACGAAATACGTCATCGGGTATATGTGTTAACGCCATCAACTTGGTTTCGCGTGACGTAATGAAACTACATAAATAACAATGTAGCTATTGTGATTAGGTACTACCTGGGATCAGTGTACTTAACTAAGCTCAAATATTACAAAGAAGTTGGTGGCAAGCTTTTTGTCTTATTTGGTTGTGTGTTAAATGCCAGATGTATCTGATATCTAAATACTATATGTAATAGATAATTTATTTAATATAAGCTTTCTGTAATAGTGGTGTGGAAATTATTGTCCATCCCAATTACAGGGTTTACCCTAGCACAATATATAGGGCAATTTTTTTTTTATTCTCTTAAGCCTTTTCACATGCTTGTAGCTTGAAGGAATCTTAAAGATACATATTGTAAACAGCCATTTGTGTGTTTGAAGGTTGGGAAACTGATAATTGGACAAGATGGAATCCTTTCTACTCCAGCGGTGTCACATGTGATCAGAAAATACAAAACCAATGGAGGGATTATCCTTACTGCCAGCCATAACCCAGGGGGACCAAATGGGGACTTTGGTATTAAATTCAACACGTCTAATGGGGGTGAGTTTGCTTTTTACAATACAATGTGTACATGTATTTCTGCAGTATTTTTGTAGTTTTATCATCATGGTATGTAGTAGGCTGGTTAGCAGAGTGGTCTAGGTGACTGACATTTACTGCTGATGATTAACTGTCTCACTCTGAGAGTTATGGATTCCATTCCCAGACTGATCTTGGCTTAGGGCGGTCTATGTCAACTTTGGAGGAACATTAACTTGGGTTGTGTTGTTGACTACTCTTTTGAAGTACACTGTCATCATTATAAAGTGAAATACATGTAAGAATAGCATTAAACACTAACCAATCAAAAAACCTATTTTGTCACTGTATAAAGTCATCATGGTGTGTCTCATTCTGATATATAAGGGATTTTATGTATATAATAAAAAGAGATTTATTCTACATTTTATTTAATCAAGATTAATTCTGTAGGCCAACTTACCCATGTGTCATGTGTTACAGTGTATGTTAATTTATGTGTTTATCTGGTTGATTTCCAGGTCCAGCCCCTGAAGGTGTCACTAGCGCGATTTTTGAAGGAACTAAAATAATCTCTGAATATAAAACCTGTCCAGATCTGAATGTGGATTTTTCTCAGTTAGGAACACAGACCTTTACAGTTGACGGAAAACAGTTTGTCGTCGATATAATAGACTCTGTAACTGATTATGTTGATTTAATGAAAGACATTTTTGACTTTGGTAAAATCAAAGAACTGTTAACAGGCTCAAATGGGCAAACAGCTCTTCCCATCTTGGCCGATGCAATGCATGGTGGTATGTGTGATTGTTTTTCCATTAACTATCAGTTAAGAGGGGGAAAATCTTAAGAAAGGTTTTTTTCAAGAATAAATCATGTTTTCTCCAACAAGTGAGGTTTTTTTTGCACAAAATCAGCAGTACAGGCGTTTGAGAAGAAAAGCTTTAATGTAACAATATTTCTAATTATTGTTTATAGATAGTTGCAATTATATGTATGTACATGTTAATTTCCTATTTTAAATGAATTTAGCTAAAAGCCTTATTTCCAGTGTTTCTCCAATCCTCTATCTTTGTTGGGGTTCTTTTCAGTGACCGGGCCCTATGTAAAACGAATATTATGTACAGAGTTAGGTGCCTCAGATTCTAGTGTTGTTAACAGCACACCCCTGACAGATTTTGGAGGCCACCACCCAGACCCAAACCTAACGTACGCAGCTGGTTTAGTGACTGAAATGAAAAAGGGACATTATGGTCTAGGAGCAGCCTTCGATGGAGATGGTGTAAGATTAAGGTTTTTTTTTTTGTAAAAACATTACTTATTTTTTAAGATTTGAAAATAAAATTGAAAATTCATAATTGTAGTTTAAAACCTTTATACTCTTCGAGGCTAGGTAGATCTTAAAAGGGACATTATGGTCTAGGAGCAGCCTTTGATTGAGATGGTGTAAGATTCAGTTCGTTTTGTAAAAATCTATTTATTTCATATATATTTTTAAAGATTTGAAAATCAAAATTGATTAAAAATTCAGTTTGTTTTGAAAAAAAATTATTTATTTCATAATATTTTTTTTAAAGATTTGAAAATCAAAATTGAAAAAAACAAAATTATAGTTTAAAACCTTTATACACTCCGAGGCTGTTCAACCTTTGATAGAGATGATGAAATTTACTAATTTCATAACTTTCTTTTTTAAAAATTTAAAAATCAAAATTGAAAATACATAATTGCAGTTAAAAACATTTATTCTCTTCAAGGCTGGGTACTTATTTACTTATTTCATCATTTTTTTTTTTTCAAAGATTTGAAAATCAAAATTGAAAATATATAATTGTAGTTTAAAACCTTTTCTCTGGGCTGGGTAGATCAAAACAATAATCTGGGTTTAGAGCTGGAAGTCATAGAGGAAGTTTATAGTGGTGTGACAGTGTAGAGGGACCAGCCCCTGGGCAACAGTTAAAATAATATAAAAAAAGTTTTGCAGCTTAAGCATTGCCATTTTCTCTGGCCAAGAGTTTTATTCCAAGCTACATGTACTCTTCATTACAACCCTTGGTCGATTAATCCAATATAAATAGAATAACAGCTACATCCCCTGGTGGAAAAAAATTCAAAGTTTTGAGTTAAAGCGCTGATAACATATGTTGAATATTATACTAAAGTTGTTACAGTTTCTTTAACTTCATAAAGCACTCTTGGCATATAATATATATGGGGAGTTGGTGTTTATAGGGTTGGGCAATACTCTCATTTAGTTTGTTAAAGACATGAAACATATCCCAACACTATCCACTTTTGTTGTTTATAATTGGTTTTATTTTTTAATCAATTATTTGGAAGCTGAGTCCATTTATATGTGAATAATCTGTGAGGGTTGTAATGCAGAATAATTTGGAATAAAGCTCTTGCCTAGCAAAGATGAAGTATTGCAAGCTCATCTGTTAAAGCACATTTGCAATGTCCACTGTATTGTCATCTTTTCAGGATAGAAACATGATCCTTGGACAGAAAGCTTTTTTTGTGACCCCAAATGACTCCCTGGCTGTATTGGCAAACAATCTGGACTGTATTCCGTACTTCCAGAAATCGGGGGTAAAGGGTTTTGCCCGCAGTATGCCCACTGCTGGGGCAGTTGACAGGTAGGTTTGTGTTTGGACCAATTTTATTTAAAAAGGTAGCCTGTAATAATATATATCTTACCTGCTTTGTGTTTTCTTGTACAATTTATAAATGTTTATTCTCATTGAGTACGACGTTAAACACCAATCAAACAAACAAACAAACAATTTCATTGGCCTTCTAGAGACGTACAATTAAGTGCCCCATAGGTTTCATTTCGATTTCTTATAGCTGTGAAGGAAGATTTCTCAACGGCATAATTATACAACTCTTCACACTTTTCCACTGAGTTTTAGAAATATATTATTAAATTTAGACTAATTTCCTGTTCAAATATGTAGCCCTTGTACAGGTTTTTTCAAAGTGAATTTTGCAGTCGAAGAGGCTGTCGAGGTGGTGTCATTATGTTCCAAGAGTAGTCATTAGTCAATGAAGGAACAATAAATTGCCAGAAAGGTAGAAAATTTCACATTTGTGGCAAATTGACTGAACATGTCATAATTAAGTTATTGTTTATTACAATTTTTTGTTTACAGAGTGGCGAAGGCTAAAGGTCAGAAGTGTTATGAAGTTCCAACAGGATGGAAGTTTTTTGGTAATCTAATGGATGCTGGTCAGTTATCGTTATGTGGAGAGGAGAGTTTTGGAACGGGCTCGGACCATATCCGGTAATACAGCAAATCACTCTCAAAACCATGTATAATCTGTACAATATGCTGTTTTTTTCTTTATGAACCATTCAAAACATCCTTTAATAATAAACAGTTGGTAATTTTACGTGTATAGTACTTCATTCTGTTTTAGACTAGCTCAGAGATTCAGTAGAGTTGTGTTATCTGATGTTTGTACTTCACTTGTAAATACTGTCTGTGTAATGTCACAAAATCCTATTAGACCAAATGTTTAACAGCATTGTTGGTGTCATCTGTGCATATTGTCCTGAAGGCTAGTACTGACAATATGGTTTGAATCCCAACTAAGCCATCAGCTGTACACGAGCCAAATGGTTCCATCAGGCCATACATCATACATGTGCACCACTTTGACTCCACTTTGTTATTGTGGTCGGTTGTGATGTTAATGCTCACGGCCTTCTATCAATTCTATCAAGTAATTGACAAATGACAAGTAAGGATGTAACGATACAGGGATGTATCGTTGTATCGAGATATCTTTACCGACAATACGATATGATACGATATTTTATAGCCCTGTATCGCGATACCACATTTTACTTATTTTAATCCTCTTACAACTTTATTTCACAAAACTTAACTTAAATAATGCCGCGAATGAATGCGGTAGTGAATCTGAATAAGCAAGAGACTTATGTAACTATTTTTAGAACTGGAAAGGCTTCCCCAATGTACTGTTTCTTAACTGTGTTGATTGGCAGTGACAGCCGAGAGTTCAACATACGGGCCAATTGAAGACTCTGTATTATAAGCATTCAGCTAGCGTGGAGGCAATGGCTGAATGATCAGCGAGAATTTAACTCTGCATTAAAAAAAATTATTTAATTATTAAATAACTGCACATTTCTTTAATTATTATGCCTGATGAAATCAACAGCCATACAGCGATTATGGAACTACAGTAGGCCTATAAATCGGCAGTTTGGCTACTGTTGGGTTCAGAATTGTTTGTCACGTGTGAGAAGTACATCGGATGATCGGCTGCAGCGCAGCAAACATGTTGAAACACCAAAATAACATACCATGTACACTGGATATGGAAACCAGTCCTCATTAAGGCCTCAAGATCATAAAAGATAAGCAGTAAGCGTAAATCACCACAGGGACAAACAATTTTTTTTCCCCCATATACTTTCAAACTCTCAATCAAGAATGTACAGTATCGCGATACATATTGTACCGTGGGGCCAAAATCGCGATACATATCGTATCGTGGCAAGGGTGTATCGTTACATCCCTACTGACAAGTCATCCTGAAGGTCAACAGTATTTTCTTTATTTTTGTATAATACTTTCTTAGTTTGAACAGATTCTAGTTCGCAACGAATTTCCAGCAATAAATGCCAGCCACCTAAACCACTCAGCCATCCGGCCTTCTATAACAAGTCGTGGTCTAGGTAACTCTGAGGGTCATCGGTTCGATTCCTGGATGGTGTTAACTGGCAAAATTTTCTGAACAAGAAACTGTTCAAAATAACAAAGCATTATCCCAAAATAATGAAAATAATGTTAATCTTTTCTTTCTAAAAAAGACACAAAAATTATCCTGAAGGTCACAAAAATTAATCCTAACACTATGTTCATTTTATTAATATTTTTTGTCAGGTTTCATGTTAATCTTCAATCTCTGTCTTTGTTCCTGTGAAAAGAAATTTCTATGTGTGTTGAACTGGCAATAATTTCTTTTACAATAGAGTTCACAATAATTTAACTAAATAATTGACTTGAAAGAAACATAAAAGTGCACCAGTTGTATACAACATACCATATTTATTATAAGAGATTTATATTGTAATAATTTTACCAAACCTGGTACTTACATGGAGAGCTCAAAGAAGTGATCTAATAAATAAATTCTTATTGCGTTATCCTCAGAGAGAAAGATGGTATATGGGCTATGTTAGCCTGGTTATCTATAATGGCTGCCAAGAAACAAAGTGTAGAGGAAATTATGATGGATCATTGGAAACAATATGGCCGAAACTTCTTTACAAGGTATGCACCATACGTTTTGTTAATTATTGATGATTCACGTATTTGATAATGTTACCCTTGTACAAAAAAGGCTAATCCTAAAGTTGTATTTCAAAAATTTTTGTTTTGAAATGAGAGATTTTTTTTTTTTTACTGTTTTTCTGAATGTTGTTTTTCAGGTATGATTATGAAAATTGTGAATCTGCACCAGCCAATCAAATGATGAGTAACCTTGAAGAGTTGATTTCGGATCCTATTATTATTGGTGGCACCCATTGCCATGGAGATAAGACGTACAAGGTGGCTAAGGCTGACAATTTTGAGTACACCGATCCCATTGATAAGAGTGTGAGTCGAAAACAGGTAACAAACATGTTTTTCTCAATGACATATTTCTATATTATTAAAAGAAAAAAATACAAAAAATAAAATAAAAATTTAGATAAATTTATAGTATACGGTAACTTTTTATTACTATGCTTCGTTTTAAGTGGCCCGCGGCCGTGGCTCAGTGGTAGCGAGTGCGCTTCCTGAACTGAACATGCTTCGATTTACCGTTCACGGGTTC
>JARFOD010126293.1:0-14116 GCA_031763545.1 Mopalia muscosa
GATCCTCAGTGTTTTGAAGGCAGTAAAAACTCGATTTTAGCGATTTTGGAGTTACAACATTTTTGCTCTATACCCGCGATTTGATCTACTTGATCATGCTATCCTCCTCAATACAGTTTAGATCTGTGGACGTGTCTTCACTAAACTTTTTAAGTCTTACCTAAACCAACAAAGACAATGCATTAACTACAAAAGTACATGTACTCTTTCTAATGCCATTTATATAAATGTGGGTGTCCTCTTTTGTTTCTGTTGTTCATAAGCGACCTGCCATTATATACTAGAAATTATCTATAAATATATATGCCGACAATTCAACCATTCATCAATCAGCTTATTGCTTTAGTCAAATCTGAATGATACTTGGTGAAATATGTCAATGTGTAGTCAAAGAGGCATGTGTACAAACACTGAAAATAACTCACTCTACGCTGCTAACATTGATCAAAATATTCATCATATACAAGAAGCCAGTCTGAGTGTCTGTATTGACAAAAGAAAATCAACACACTTGTTGGGAGTAACAATCCAGAATGACTTTTCATGGACGAAACAACTACAGTTTGTTTTGACTATCCAGAAAACATCATAAAAACTTTTAAATAATTTGTTTGTTTTGATGTTTGATTGGGGTTTAACGCCTTATATGATGACCTGCCAGCCCATTAGATGAAGGCACCCACTCTCGACACCACTGGCAACACACAATGACAACATGGTACAAATACAGGATAACGACAGGACACCGTAAACTTAGCTCTGAGAGCACCAGGGCAACAAGAAGCTCGCTCCAACCACCCGCCTTCTTAACATTAGATTTGTTTTACCATACCTAAGCTACTGTTTTACTGTTAGAGGTAACTGTGCAAAATCAAATTTTCCTCGACTTGAAAGTCTGCAAATTAGTGGAATGTAATTAATTTAATTAGATTGTGATTATTCTATACCAAAACATGAAATGTGTTAACTATTGGGATGGTATCTTTTATATGTTAGACACAAATTTAACTTCGTCTAGTTCACTAAGTGCTGAATGGATAAGCCCCATGATACATACTGTCTTTAAAAGCGAACACTTTGTGTTTATTATTATAGTAATGTATTCATCACACTTAAATATGATGACAGGAAATGGAAACATACCAATTATACTTAAATGGTCATTATTTCTCAGAGAAAAGGGTGTGAAGGTAGAATTGGGTATTCCTGAGTCCATGTGGGATTCCCCTTCAGCAGAAGTCACCAGGATGCAGAGAAAGGTGAGTTCTTTAAGAGACTTCTTTAAGAGGGAGTTATGCCGTGTCTGTTGTTCAAGGTTTAAATTTAAGATAATGAACTATGTACCAGGCCTTAATATGCTGTCTTTCTTTTGTAAATGCAATAACATAATATCTCCCAGTACACAGAGCTTGATTGCCATGCCCTCTCTTAGTCTTACAATCCGGACACTCTCATAGGGGTAAGAGAAAGTAACTGAATAGATCTCTACCTGTCCAGAATTTACTACTCTCACCACTTTTACCACATGTGGTGGCAGCTCATCATAACAGCAAGGATTACCCCAAGCTCCCTATTTTAGATTAGGACGAATATAGGGTATATTTCCCAGTCTGAACAGTTGGAAACAATAAAGTATTATGCGCTATCTTAATACACCAGTGTCATTGTTTATCATCTAATTACATGCCCTGTGATGTCCAGGGTGGTATTGTTAAACACTTTAGACTGACTCACCATCAGTGAGATGGAGTTAAACTCAAGTCAAACAGCCGATGTAGGAAGCTTCGTGTGGGTTTATGCATCGATAATCTCTATTTCTTTGAGGGCCCGCAGCCGTGGCTTACTGGTAGCGAGTGCGCTTACTAAACTGAACCTGCTTCGATTTACTGTTCACGGGATCGAGTCAGCCTGTCGACCATCAGGTATATGAGCGAGTCACATGTTGTGGATCCGGCAATCGCTGGGTTGGTTTTTACGAGGTTTCCTCTCCATTTTCCACTGTATTAAGGCTGTGTACAGTGTGAAGTGGACACTAAATCATCATATAAGTGAAATACCCTTGAGTACAACGTATAAACCCAATCAAACAAACAAATCTTTGAAATACCAGTTAACAGATTGATTTATTCTAAACCCATGGTGAATGTCTTGAATGCTACATATTCCTCACATGCTGTCTATACCATATACATCATTAAAGCTGTGTACATGGTTATAGACATCTCTCCAGGTGGCTGTAGGTTACCTATAACAACTCTAGATAAAGATCTATTTATGAACTTCTCTCTGGGAGTTAATCGAGAACATGTGATGATTTATTGTTAATTTATGTTTTCTATCTATCAACATCCACATGGGAAACATTTCAGAAAAATATTTTGTTTATACATTAATCTGTATTTTTTTAACATTCTTTTTACATGGTAGAGAAGTATGAGAAATTAACTTTCAACCTTTTTTCCAGTGGTGAGTGGCGGGAATTTTTTTATATTTGATGCTAGATTGCTGGAAATTTTTGCATTTTTCCTTGGTTTATACATTAATCTATATTTTGTTTGACAGTGTTTTTATATGGTAGAGAAGTATGAGGATGATATAGAGGAGTGGTATTATCATCACCAGGCCAAAGATCTCCTCGACTACTTGTGTAAAGATAAAGCTTTAAAGCCAGAGGATCAAGGTATGGCAACAAGTTCAAGTCCGGGAGCTGGAAAGGAGCCTAATGTTGCCCTGGTGTTTTTGCACCTTGTGATGGTTTTGTCTAGTCTACATTGTTGATAGTGGCATGGACGGTCAACTCTTTCAGCCTCCCATAGTATTATCTAGAAATCAAGAAGAGGGCGTTTCAAATCCCCATTTTTAAGAAACAGGGTGTTTCATATTACTGTTCCGCCCCATGAGGGAGCGGGTAGGCCATGGCCCTGCAGAATACTCCCTCAACTTCCTCGGTCGATCGTAAGAGGCCAGAAAAGAGGCTTTCTGTTGCCCTGGTGTTCACAGAGCTAAAGGGTAATGGGAAGCAGATTTGTTTGTGATGTTCTGTAATTGTGTCCATCGTCATATAAGTGAAATACCCTTGAGTACGATGTTAAACTCCAATCAAACAAACATATTACTGTTCCCCTATCTTTCCCATGTTAAATTTGACTGGAACTGGGTGTCTCAAATGGCTCCTTCAGTGTGTCAAAAGACACCGAGACACCTCTCTGGATAACACTATGGCCCATGCCTTATAATGCTGTCTGATGAAAGATTGTATGTTCAGGGCAACATATGTTGTGTCTTTACTTAGCGGTAAAAGGACATAAGTTTTTTACAGAATAAAACTCTTCATGTTTTATGGTTGTGTTATGGCAGTGTGGCGATATATTGTTTGAGTAACCCATTTTAATATATATGTAAGTGAAATGCCCTTTGTCAATGTGCTCATACATCAAATACACATAAAACCACTAATCAAACATGAAACATAAAAATTGTGGCCTATTCGTCATGTAAGATATTCGTGAATTTTTAGTTTTTTAGTTAGGGTTAATACTTAATCTAAACCTGACATTGAAATTCATGTCATCTTACATGACGGACTGATCAAAATTGTTTTGTGAAACACGGCATGCCATCGGGAGTAGTGGTATGCTGTCTTACTGGCTTACATGGTGAAATAAAAACCTCTTAAAAACAAAGTACTGTATTTTCAGAATGTTTAAGTGAGGTGTTTGTTCCTAAAGAAGAAGACGATGATGGTAATAAAAAAGGGGACACTGGAAAAGATCCACCAATGGATAATAACGGTAAGTTTAGGGGATAGGCGGAAAAACAGAAACTTCTAGAAAAAACACAGATTTTTTTCTATTCCATCTTTATTTGTTTTGATGATGGCAGAATGACAAGCAAATATCTGAACCGGTCTGTGGGTATTTGTTGGAAGTTTCTTTTTGGCAAAGACCCGCAGCTGTGGCTAAGTGGTTAGGGAACTAATAGAACTGATATTATGTCTTGGTTTGTAATAAACTAACACCTGTCATATTACTATGGCTTATAACCCAAAACAGACAAATGAATATTTAATTAAATCAAATTTTAATGTACTCAGTATTAACTGAGCATCTTCTTCAATTAATTATGCTGAGGGAATTTCTTTGAACTTTTACACACAGTTTGCCTGATTGGTAAGAGAGAAATTGCTAAATTAATTTGATATTCTGCTCATATTAATTATGCAAATTAATTAATACTGTTTTGCAGGAAATGGTGCACAATTTGCGTTAAGCACTTTATCTCCAAATTGAATAGCCCCATTTTCCTTAAAATTTTGGCTAAAGTCACACCACCTTAGAGAGGAGAGGAATATTACCTGTTCAGCTCACATCATGCAAAGCCCTCGGTTGTGGCTCAGTGGTAGCGAGTGCGCTTTCTGAACTGAACATGCTTCGATTTATGGTTCACGGGTTCGAGTCTGCCTTTCAACCATCGGGCATATGAGAGAGTCACATGTTGTGGCTCCGGCACTCGCAGGGGTGGTTTCTACGAGGTTTCCTCTCTGTTTTCCATCGTAATGAGGCTGTGTACCATGTGAAGTGGACAATCCGTCATATAAGTGAAATACCCTTGAGTATGACGTTAAACATCAAACAAACAAACAAACATACCATGCATATTAATTAATTTAACGCACTTTTCAATTAAGATTGGGTTAAACACCAAACTCCAAATTGAATAGCTAAATTGTTATAAAATTTTTGGCAAATGTCACACAACATAAGGGGAGTGATATTATCAGTTCAGCTAATTACATGCATATGAATTACTGGTACTTTAATAAGTTTTCCTATTAAATTTGCATTACAATTTGTGTTAAGTACCATGTGTCAAAATTGAATGCCTGACTGTTCTGAAATGTTGGGCAAATGTCCAACAACAGAAGAAGAGAGGGCTATGAAGTCAAAAAGAATGCATTCCCTTCCATTGGTGGAACAGGCATGCTCTTTGCAGCCATGCTGCCAAGTATTTTTGATAGTCATGAAAGTATTATAACAGAACAATACAAACAAATTTATGTTTGGTGAAGAATTTCTGATGCTTTCTAACTGAAAACAAGTATCAGTTTAAAACGGATATTAAAAAAACTGATATTACTGAAAGGTCATATATAAAAATATCAGCATTAAAAGCCTTAGTCCTGATAATGATTTCCAAAGTAATCATATAAGTATGGCATTAAACACCAATCAAATAAATATATGGCGCCAATGTGCTCTTAAAAAACTGTGGTGGATAATTTATGGATAAAGTTTTAGGAGATTAAGAGTTTTCAGCCAAACAAGAATCAAAACTACCAATGGTAAATTGACTTCTGTTCATCTGTATATATTTTATTTCTTAGTTTCAGAAAAGAAAAAGAAGAAGACTTCAAAAACTAAGAAGAAATCCAAGACAAAAGATAAAGATGAATTATAATTAACCATTCACCAGCCATTCCTTAATTTGCATCCTTGGTGCTCCAGCCGACAGTCTTGTTGTCTTTACTGAGCACTTTGGGAACATTACTTTTCCAACAGATACACCAAGTAATGCACATTTGACATGTTTTATGGGTGTACCAGTGTGCCTTTTTGATCGTATAAATGAAATCCCTTTCACCATGTCCCTAAACACTAATCAATCATCAACCCAATCAATCAATCAATCAATCAATCTTTATTTTAAACAAAATTTTCAGAAATCCCTTGGGTTTGATTTGTTTATTTTTGATCCCAAAAGTTGTGTTTCATGGCGTATGAAGAGTCTTTAATCTTGGTATATTTAAACTTGGTCGCAAAGAAGTACTGTAACATGATATAAACACTCAAAACTCAATAAAAGTAAACAATTATGGATTTTAAATCATCAACGTTCTGTTTATTAAACTTCATGCCTTGCCAATATCTCTGGAAAAAAAATGATTGATTACAGTTACAGACATCCGAAATTTAGCACTAAGTTTTGATGTGCTTGTAAACATTGATTTTGTCATCTTTTTTTGTAACACCTCTAAATAACCAACTCCCAAAGTCCTGGCAACATGAATTATTTATGCTTTTATTAATTTGGTTGATAAGATTTCTGATTTCCTAATTTTTCCCTGCATATTTTGCACCCTATTCCAGAGTCCATTGACCTAGCAGTCCCTGTCAATTAGCCAAGGGCATTTCACTAATAGGACATGCATTATCCTTTTCTTGCTGATTCTTGGGTACATATTGGGGAAAACAGGCATGACAACTCATAACAAATATCCCCCACCCACCCCCCAATTGCATAGTCACATCGTCTGATTCAATCATGTACTGCCAGATGAATTCTAAACCATAAGTACCACATTGAAGGAGGATTAGGAGGCTGAAACGCTAACCATTAAACCAAGTCTGTTGGGGGAAGAGATTGAGATTGTTATTTTGTTACACATTTTTACAGAAATTATATGATTGAATTATTAGTGTTTTATACCAAATTCAGTGACATTTCAGAAAGTATATGTGTGAAATATATCAGTTACTTTTTTCATAATAAATCCTGTTGCATATAACTCATATCTAACCCTAGGAGAAATGTATTGTGTTGTGACAGAAATTGTTTATAATAAGAATAGATGTTTGTTTCTCAAGTAAGGCTCTTTCTGTGTCCTGTCGTTTTGTTTTTTTCCTAGAATTTTAAGTTGCCATAGGCTAGTGTTATTTTGTTTCCATATTTCCTACATTAAATTTGATTTGAATTGAATTTAGCAATTTGTGCTTTACGTTGTGGTTGATGCGAATTGTACATTTATAAGACTACCTGTTTCGAACCCAGTCTTGTGATGGGGGAATAATTGAAGTCATTCTGCACAGGGGAAACATTATTTTGCAATCTAGAATAACAAATAACATTTTATGTTTATGCAAGTTAGGAAAATATTAAAGTCTGTCACTTTTAGTTTTTTCCATGTTTTGAGTTACTTTTTTTTTAAAACTTAATTCAGTGTGAAGTTAAATTATAATTTAAAATAAAAAATCTTAAACAATTGATAATGTCTCCTTTATACTCCTGTATAATAAAAGAAAGTGTGGTGTAGCAAAAGAAATAAAAGAGAAAAAATCCAAGCAAACTTTGTAAACTAATTTTTTTTAAAATAAATTTTGTTCACATTGTGAATCTTGAAGTAATTTAAAAAAACGCCTTCAAAGGACTTTCTCATATGGAGTTTTCATTTGTGCATTGCTATTTTTATGCCTTTTTTTAATCATCTGAAAATGTGTAATAAATATGTATATTAAAATTGTTATTATTCAAATGACCTATGTCTCTGTTTTTAAAAGTCAAATAAAACATGAAAAACTGTTTTGCTAATAGTTGTATCTTGTAAGAGTAGTCTCGATGTCATAGCACTGGAGGAAGATTATTTTGTAAAAAAAAAAAGCAAAAACTATTCATGCTTCTATAGTATTGATGTGGCAATTATTATAATTTACTTATATCAAGTAAATGGAATACCTTGATCTGGTGTGAAACAGAAACCAACCATCCAACCAACCCACCATACATAACCTTAAGAAACAACACCTGCCTCGGAATAAAAAAAAAAATATTGAATCTGTATGGCCTCTTACGGTTACCTCACCAAAAAACATTCTGTCCTGTTCATTGACCACCAACTCACCACAGGAGGGTTCATGACTGGGAGAGACCCAGGCTTGTCCTGCCAAATCTCGTTCTCAAATCGGGAAATCAATCAAATGATTAATTTTGACGTTAAATTGGATGCCTGCTCGTTTTGATTGGTCAATCCATGGAGGTATAGCAGAAGGAGTAACAACTCCGCCACTTCAAAGTGTGCAATGATTAATTCCGCCAGACGCCTCACAGCTGGACTCGATATTGTTGACTGAACAGGATTTGCGTCAAGATCTTTACGCATGCACACATATGGTTTCACAGGATGTCTATTGGCTTTATGTTAAAGGCGATAAGGCTCCCGTTGTGTCTGCTTGATTAGGTGATGAGGGAGTATCGAGTGGTGCGATAATCCTTTTCATACTAATTACGCTCGTTCAAAGGTTGTTTCGATTAGCTCCATCGGGTTAAATAGTGTATACTTTAACAATTAACAAATACTAGTAGCAATCAAAGGGAACTCAAGACCACCGCTTTTATAACTTACATATCTCTCGCCAAAATGCGGAAGCAGAAGTCTATCAAGTAGAAGTATGAAACCAGCCATTACCAGCTTTTTCAACAATCAGCGCTGGCCAGCTCACAATGCCATTGAGACTGGGTAATGGCTGGTTTCATACTTTGACTTGATAGACTTCTGGCGGAAGTTATTCAAACTGCAACTTTTAAATGACGAATTTTAAGATCTTAGCAGTTTTCCTCATGTTAATTAAATAGGTTAATGTTCCAATTTTAAATAGCCGATTTTACTCAAACCATGGCACAGTTAGCCTATACAATTTAATAGATCATGCAAATTTTGGGAAATCCTTCTAATTCGGAAATATGTGTAAACTGACAAAAACTGTCAAACTTCTATTACAAAATAATATTTTAAAATCATTATTTAATTACAAAATTTTTCATCGCTTTAGTTTAATGTGAGTATCTTACGTCCTGATAGTGTGAAAGGTACTGATTACGAATAGTGTGAAAGGTACTGATTACGAATAGTGTAAATGCGCATAAAACAAATCGATGCCCTTGGTGCATTTGTTTTGCGTATATAGGGTGTTGCCTTCCACTGACAAAACTGAGAATAAGACTTATATATCGAGATTCGCGAGATTCTTTTCTCTTGAAACTGATCAGTGAACATCAAAGCAATAGCCCTGGCAGTCAAATCTAACCATCTTTCAATAGAACAGCGGGATATAGTCTAGCACAGTCACCTGCCGTCCCGACCAGTAAGTTGTTACTCTCTCTGCTTTACCTCCCTGGTCTATCTAACCCACAAGCCTAGTCGGAATGGGTTAAATCAAGGTACGGCAATACAATTTTTTATGTATCGGAAGATAAATGGCAGAATCATGGGGGCGTTCGCTAATTTTTAAAGTTTAAGGAGACTCTAGTAGCGTAGCTAGCTAGTAGTTGTGGTGGAAATCTTGTTTGGATATCAAACAACTAAAGCCAGTAAAGGGAGACAACCGTCTGCACATACAGCTGGTGAATGTGTTTTTTGACATGTGCGAATAGGCCTACATGTACTTCATGACGGAGTTGATTATTTCTGACAATCTGCTTACAAGAATTTATTTCTCTGTGAAGCGTAGTTGTGAAGTGTGTTTATTTATATTCTCTTGAGGATAAGTGGACTGTAAACAATACAAACAGTCAGTGTCACGAGCCGTAGTCGATTGTAGGCCTATCCATTTGTTAAAGTCACGAAAAATGAGCCTTCCATGATTACCCACAGGTAAATATTATGGTGGGGATTCGGTCCCTATTCCTGAGGTTCGTGGGTTAGATTCCGCGACGGGTTTTAAACTGTCAAACCTTTCTGAACTAGAGAAACAAGTAATTATTAATGTAGTGTGGGTTGTGATCTGACCAAATAGACGAATTACGTATTTTCAAAGGACGGAGTGTGACATTATGATTCAACATGATAATTGTGTCACACACCACACTCTCATAAAGTACAGATTGAAATAAAACAACAGAAGCCGTTTAATTACACTCCCAGGTCCCCATTAAAATAAATCGTACTCATTTGTTTCTTTCCAACTAGAATTTAACGAAATTTACCAGGCAAGGTAGTAGGCCTATTAAGTGTGAATTGTAGCTTCTTGTGTCTTGTTTGTTGCAATGAAGATTTGTAACTAAGCCTAATGAATACCATCAATCTAAACAATTGGCTTTCCTAACCTGGTTTAAAAATGCTAAAGATGTTTATTGATGAGCATATCGACTTCAACATGGCTTGTGTAAAGTATTTCCATCGTACGCTAGATCCAGGTAACGTCATTATATAGCGTAGGCTATGCAATACTGACGGTACAGCTTCATCACAAAATGTCTTGCAGATTGAGATTTTTTATCCAAACTAAACAGAAGTAAAATTTTTTTAAAAGGAATCAACTTGAAAAACATATGTCGATATACCTAAAGCATGCATTTTAAAGCTCGTTACCTGCACTCTTAAATTTTTTCGCCTGTAAAAAGTCCAAAACTTTATCAACCAGCTCCTGCCATGTTGTGACCTAATTCCCATGCACGTTTGTTCGTTCACAACATCTGGCATACGGTAAAGTCACAAGGTTAGAATCTGCTTTGCCGACAAAGGCTCATGGGAATCGGGTGCACACAAAATCTCAAACTACAATGGAAACGGCTATCATGGCAGAGCTATCATACGCTATAAGCTTATTGATGATACAATGTATATGTAGTAGTCCATAGTTCTAATAAAATCCATAGACCAATAGACCATGTAAATCTAAGGAAAAATAAAAATAAAAAAAATATGTGCACATATGTAGCCTTTTTAATAGTGTAGAATCCTTGGAATTGGAATTTGGGTAAATTGTGGGTAATCATTATTTTCAATTTGACACATTTTCAACATCTCGTTTACCTGTGTAGGCTGACTGGAAACCAATTTTTCTAAAGATATGCCAACACTAATAATATATAAGCTTATAATATAAAACCATTCACTTCCAGTTTATAACTTTGGCGTGGCTCTCTAAACAGAAACCATGTATGGTTTCAAACTTAATAAATTATCAGTTCCATTTGAATTTTACAATTCCTTACATTCTAAAATGAATTTTCAGGGGTGGGGGACCTCAACTCTAACTCTAATGAAAAATGATCCTTTCACTTTAATCCCCAAGATGAATAATTTGTGTTTTTGATAAATATTTAATTTTTTTCTAAGGATGACATTAATACATTTACATGCATTTGGTTTGTCATATTGAGGGAAATACCCTTGAGTACGACATTAAACCCCAATCAAACAAACTAGAAATCCGGTGGGCAAAGAATAAATTGGTATTATCTATTATCGTGTTTAATGTCCAATTTTGGTTTTATCCTTTTAGATTACTACAGAGCTTTTGATGACTGGCTCATACATGTATCAAATGTGTGCAAAAATCGTCCGATTAAAGATCAGTGTTTCTGATTCTTCAGTTAAACACAGTACACGAGAAACCAAATTCCTGGAAAATGTTATCTACATTGATAAATATAAACTCTCAATTAATGAGACAATGGTCTAGACTATCTGTTGTAAGGACTTTTGATTTTCGTATTGGGAACAGTTGCAACAAACTTATGTCAATTGCCTCTCTGTCCACAAACAATGGCCCTGATGACTACATCATACAAAAGAATAATCCAGAGAATGGCAGTACTAGGCAGACCTCAACTGTCCACAACAAAACCTCAAAGAGGCAACAAGACAAATGGTGGCGTTACAAACTTGTAAGATTACACAGAAGAAACTTAAATGCTCATGAGAGGCAGCAAGATGCCCTGTTGGATGAAGCTTTAGCAGTTCTGCCAGAATCAGAATTATTTGGACAATTAAAGCAAAATTCTACATCTAGATTTTCATCCACTCATTTTGAAAATAGAAAATTCAGAAAGCTTAGAGACCCCTTGTCAAATGCTTCTACTTATCCCCACAAGCCTAAGTTGTATTCAGAAAACAATCCAGCCAATGGAACACAACGAATGAGGCCCGTAATATCCTCAACAAGTGACAAAGGATTCTCCGGCAAAGACGAAAGATTTTCCGTTCCAAATGATAACTCATTTGCTGATTTGTTCGGAACATTAGGTAAAGAGATGGATGAAACCTGGGACAACAACGGTCAAAATGTTGAAGAAAATAAAAGTGACCAAGAATAGTATGTATTCATATTGTTTCCAATTATTAAATTCAACAAATTTGATCTGAGTTAAAATCATACTTGGGCTGACTTATTCACCCTGAAAATATGGCTCCTAAAATTTCATTTATGAATTATTGTTACCTTTTTGATACTTAATATATAATATTATAGCATCTACATGTACATGTAAACAAACAAATTATTGCTTTTTAAATCCTGTTGCTTTAAAAGTAAAAAAAAAAATCTTCTGTGCCTCCCATACACATTTTTTAGCTGTGTAATGTACTCCATTATTTAATATGGCTGAAAATTTGCAGCATAAAAAAGCCTCTTAAACCAGCTGAATTCTAAATGCACGAGACTGCTTGACCTCCCACTTACATTTATTTTTACTCAAGTGCCCTCTCAAAAACATTATATTTTAGTTTGACAAAATAAATTTGAATTTCTATCACATGACCATATTGTTTTCGTATTAGAACACTTTTTAAACACAAGCTCTCCTAATGGCAATGTGAATGTTGTTTCAGCTTTATTCAGAATTGATGTAAGAATTATGAATAACGCCATACTCAAGGTTATTTCACTTTATGTCAGTAAGTAGCTTTAACAGTATATGGCACACTTACACAATCATTAACTTGATGTTTCACAACATATATCCACTAGCCACAAGGTCAACTGGGTCAGTAGGCTTAACTGAACTTGTCTGTTCACAGGACCTAGTCCATCTGTCGACCATCGTGTATAAGAGTCAGTCACACGATGTGGCTCAGTGGTAGCGAGTGCGCTTCCTGAACTGAACATGCTGCGATTTACTGTTCACGGGTTCGAGTACGCCTTTCGACCATCAGGTATATGAGCGATTCACATGTTTAGGCTCTGGCAATCACGGGAGTGGTTTTACGAGGTTTCCTCCTGGTTTTCCACTGTAATACGGCTGTTTACAGTGTGTAGTGGACAATCCGTCATCATATAAGTGAAATACCCTTGAATGCTATGTTAAACACCAATCAAACAAACAAAACCTCCTGGTTTTCCACCGTGATTAAGCAATGGGCAGTGTGAAGTGGACAGTCAATCAATATATAGGTGAAATACGCTTGAAAATGTATTAACCCCCTCCCCCCCCCAAAATCAAACAAGCAAAGCTTAACTGAACTGGTCCACAGTGGTCCCACTCACTGGGGCCCATTCCATATCTGACACTTTTGAGTCCCACGAGGTGTCCGTGTGATTAACCAATGGTGTGATGCTTTTCAGTTTGTCTGATGATGATGATGATGATGGGAGGCCTCACAGAAGGTTAGCTGATCATGGTAAACATTCTGCTTCATGGTATGGCCGACAAATGAGGGACTTTGCGGAGCAAGGAAAAGTATGATTAATAATAGTGAATACATAAAGCTAGAACTCTAATAATAGATGCATGTCCACTGTCCAGACAGACATGCTCTAAGCTTCATACCTCCAAGCTTACAAGGCTTCCTCATGGTTTTACACGGCATTGAGGCTAGAGACAGTGTAAAGTGGACAATCCATCATCATATAAGTGAAATACCCTTGAGTACAACGTCAAACAAACAAACAATCCTATTGTGGCAATGAGTAGAGCTCTTCCATGTGATTTTCTGTGGTCCATCTTTTCCAAAGCTGCAGTTTGCTTTAAAAACTACATTGTACATGTTACTTTACAAAATGATGTATACATATAAAGGGTCCTTGATTACTACGCTCGTATAACCAGCGATCGGCTTACAGTATAGCCCCTACTGATCAGCCTAGACGCTGGTAGATATACAGCCGTTTGTTAGGTAATGGCCATAAGAACAATGTTGTCCAATCAATCAATCAACAAACACCAAATCAAGCAAACAATCAAAGCCGAAAGCGTGTTAAAAGATCGACTTTCATTGGCTGGTGTTATCGAGCATCTCCGGGGGCCATTACCTAACAAACGGCTGTATATCTCCCAGCGTCTAGGCTGATCAGTAGGGGCTATACTGTAAGCCGATTGCTGGTTATACGAGTGTAGTAATCAATATGATACTCTAGATTAATAATAAATAGGGAAAACCTGGTTACTGTCATCTGATTTATTATACGCTTGATGAAAATCGGTCGTATTATGGTATGATCAGCGTCCGTCCAACCATCTGTCCGGAGCCTACTGATCTGTTTCCCGAGCAGAACTCTAAAACTATAAGGCCAATCTTTATGTAACTTGGTAGGCACATTAACCATTAACTGTAGTTGTGCCT
>JARFOD010126304.1:0-14115 GCA_031763545.1 Mopalia muscosa
TTCCATTGTCATATATGTGGACCTGAAGAACACCCCGGGATTCCATTGTCATATATGTGGACCTGAAGAACACCCCGGGATTCCATTGTCATATATGTGGACCTGAAGAACACCCCGTGATTCCGTTGTCATATATGTGAACCTGAAGAACACCCCGGGATTCCATTGTCATATATGTGGACCTGAAGAACACCCTAACATTCCACTGCCATATATATGTAGATCTGAAGAACACCCCGGCATTCCTCTGTCGTATGTAGATCCGTAGAACACCCTGGCATTCCACTGCCATATCTGTAGATCTGATAAATTCCTATGAATACCGACCGGCTATATATGAATGACCAATCATATGTCAGTCCCCGAAAACTTGGTGATCAGTTATCTAACTCGCCAATAGAGTCGTGATATCAGACAATTGAGACAGAGGGTTTTGATGAGCCACAACAACCCGAAACTTATTCGCCACACACTTTTCTGTGAAACTGTCACTTTCTGTGATTGGGCGAATGTCATATTCAAGCATTTATACGAGACTCTAGAATTAATTAAGATTAAGCCAACATCTTCATTTTGGGTTACAAAATAATAAACAACTCCTCTCAGCTCTAATTGTCATTTTAACTAAACAATCGCGGAATTTGATACCATTCAATTTAAAAGATCTGTCAATGCGAATACGTTCCACCGCATCCGCAAAATAATGTATTTAACCCATTGCAAAAAGACATGCTTCACATCCACTGATGCGGGAAAGATTGCAGTTTTGCACGAAGATAGTGTCATACTTCCATGATAAATTACACAATATCTGTGATCAAATTTGCAACAACCATAAAAAAAAGTTGGGTCTCGGGATTCCGCAGCTATGAGCTCGTGACTAACTTGATACTGGAGGTTTGAACCCCACAGCCATAGTGTATTTAAAACAAAGGGGGATGGGGAGGGGATAATGCAAGGAAGGCCGGGAAGCCAAGAGTACCTACACTCGTAAGTTGACCGATGGTTATACGTACTGGTAAAGAGTACCGGACTATTGGGTTTGTAGATCAGGTCATGTGATCTGCCATGTTTCACATACATAATGTGAAGTATCCTATACATAAGTTTTGTTGTAAAATCAATGTTCCTCCAAACCCACAACATAAACATACTTTAATTATGCTGTCCTAAACCAGAGGGTCCAATCAATAAACACTTAGACTCGCTTTTTCGTGTTTAAATCATTATACCAGATTACAGCTATCTTTGAAAACGTTAGTATTCTTTACATGAAAGTTACAAATTCCATAATGGTGTGTCGCTGTCATCACTCAAGGAATACACCTTTGTTCACTGTAGCACTGTTTAAAACTAAATCCCAGTGTATTTCTTTTCCGTAGTCTGAATGAGAGATATTTGTAATTGGTTAATGCCTAAAGTGCTCGTGTCCATACCTTGTCTATGACTTTCGGTTCGCGTTGACTTTACACAAATAATTTACCAAGGATATATTTCCAGTGATTGGCACATTTCTGAGCAAATCATAGCTAACTATACGCTCCAATATGCAGCGGCTTTTACATTTATTTACTACTGACTGTCCATTTTAGCGAAGGTTTATATATATTTTAAAAAACGCAATATGTTATGAGCGTAAACTAACTATAGCAGTTATTAAAATCGGGGGTTATTTAGGGTTCATCGTCACAGGTAACACATACAGGAAGATAATTTCGTTAAACCGACACCGCCGACATCGCTCACGTTGTATTTTGTATGAGTCACTTTAACGCAGTGACACCGTTCTTCATGGCTTATTCTTCGCCGGTGTTACTCGGGTGAACAGTTCGATGTCAGTTAAAGGATTTCTAACATGAGTCTGCGATTAACTATGCTCAAGCCAACCTTCCTTCCAGGTTATGAAATAATATTGGACAACTCCTTTTAATCCAATCTTCATTTAAACCATAAAATATCATCTTAACCCGAAGGAAATGTCGGGCTATCGAATTGTCATATCAGGCTTCATTTCAACACATCTGTCAATGCGAATTTGACATAAAGTCGGTTAATATAATATTATTTTCATATCCGCTGCACCCTAAAACCACAAGCTTTGCATGCGCTCGTGGCTTGTCATGTTTGTATGACAAATTACACATTAGTTATCAAATCTATTGGGCCACGACAAACAAAGTTGACTCGACGTACACTCGCTATGGGGATATCATTAAAGTAGTAGCTGAAAATTAAGATCTTTAGACTATTGGTCCGCTGTATCAAAAAGAAAATAAGCACCAATGCCTATACAGAAATTTACATCGAGAAATTCTAATTACTATGGATTACCATTTTTCAAATTATATTGTTATACATGAGCTCCAATGCTAAGTTCTGGCTCAAAAAATACTTATTGTATTGCATGCACCATCGAAATTTAAAACTACTTCGACTACTGCACCGACGCCTATAGGAATCAAACTGGTGGCCGTATCGCCATTATGTTAGCTTTTATCTATAGAGAGTATATTGAGAACTCCAGCTTTAAAATCACCGAACAAGGCACATTTTAGACATTACCACATTTAAACATATGCCAGCCATATACGTATTAACAGAATGGAAAAAACAGAATAAAAAACCTCGCAAGGTATAAAGGAGGGACAAGCGCAATTCCAAGTTGATGAAAGGACGTTTTGACTCCTTAAATAACATTAACACTGTTATTAATTACATCACGCCAATGTTATAATTTTATTGATTCAAGACTGCCTTCAAAATGGCTTCTTCTTTTTGTCAGAAATAGTTTAACTTTATAAAAATTTGAATAATAATGAGTTCAGTAACGAAAGGACAGCTTAACAGACTTGTCATGTGTTTTGCATAATTTCTTCGAATTGTAAAGATGATTTTGTTATGAAGGTATTACATGCAATACTTAAGGGTTTGGTTATACTATACCAGTTTTTATTTGAAGTTGTTTGTTATTGTATTATAAATACAATGCCTTAAGTGGATTAACAAATTGGTAACAGGATGGCAACGAGCAATGCTAAGGGCAGTTTGTCTGAAGAGTAGCGATACTGTGATTACTAAGCACTTGAGGAAGATAAACTTTCCAACATTATTGAAACGGTTCACATCTTGTTTGAGATTATTATTACACATCTGCCATATAAGTGAAATACACCTAAGTACGGTGTAGAACACAAATCAATCAATTCCATTTCAACTGGAGTAATGTTGGTGTATTTTTGGTGTGCACACACAAGGGGTTCATCATTAATCGGAGCATTTTTATGACACCATTTTTCATGATGTTACATTGTATCTGGAAACCCTTTCGTTATTAGCATAAAAAACATGCTGTCGCAGGGTATGCACTTCACCATGCTGCAGTATGATAAAACTTGATTGTCAAAATTTACATATTCTCTATATCGCCAATTATTTGTCATAGAAGTATCTGTCTTCGAATCCTGCTGCCGACCGGGTGGGTACCATACAATAGCTCCTACGTTGATCCAGTGGATAGATATAGCATTTTCTTCCAAAATCTACGCCAAATTCTATTCAATTCCACTCTCCGTATTAGACAGATTGAGCTTGCGCCAAAGCTGGTTTCCGGTTACCTCCCTTTACCGTCTCCTTTCAACTTCTGTGTACATTCTAAACGTTTCGCGAGGATTATACCTCATATAATGTTTAGAATGCTTCATTTTGTAACCATCAAGTAACATCTAGCTTTTAAGCGCAGACTGGGAACTTTAGGATAAACCCACACCTTTACTGTCGTACCATGAAGTGACGAAGGGGCTCTACTTTGCAGGTGCATACAATTTGAAAATGTGTTAAGTAGATCAACATAAAATTTAACAATTTTATTCATTTAAAAATGATTAAACTGGTTAGTATCTTTATTAATTTTTTGTTTGGTTGCTTTGGATCACTGGTAGGCTATCTTTGAAAAGGGAATTGGATTGATGTACAGCTGCATGACATCAAAGCATAGTCCCGGTGTATTTATACAGCTGTAATTTGTCTGTTTTAGCGAATATCACTACATTTACACATTCAAAATGGTACTAGGGTTATGACCAAGCGGACTCTTAAGTAATGGAGATAAGCCTGCTTCCGGTTTTAATCAAATGAGAATACTTGTGTGTATTGAGCTGCCATTTTAAGGCATTTTCGGAGCAAAACTTACTGCCCATGCAGTATCCTTTATTGTATCAAGTGCATGTCACATCGATTAAAATTGACATAGAGAAAATAAAAACGCAATTAAGGGAATACAATAGAACTCTTTAGCTGGGCGCTAAGTCCAATTAACCATTCTGACTTCAAGATAAAGTAGCGTGAAGCGGTTAAAGAATGAGATGGCGTACTGATATATAAAAGAAAAACACAAACACAAGCGCAAGCATCAAAGGTTACATCGCATTACATCGTCTGGTTCAGTTATATATAATCGATTACATAAATTGTTTATAATAAATTTTCACTATTTTGTTGTTTTTTAATCTTAAAATATAATAGTTCAAAAGCAATGTTAACTGCACAATGTTGTAAGCTAAGATAACTACTTGAATGCGCAGTTGTCTCCCTTTACCCTCGACTTTACGTTATTGATGTGAATGAACTAAATTGTTGGTACAAATGACTGAGCTCTGAGAGGGCTTATTGGAGTAAGCATCCGTCGTTCCTACAGGACTTAAGGCCAAAACGCCAAACAACATAAGTTAAAGACAGACGAATAAAAATCCATGCTGTTTAAAATCATATTGACTTGTACTTGGTGACCGTGTGTTATGAACACAGGCTATCCAGAGATCTCCGCCTACCAAACAAGTCCCTCAATTCGGTCATATATAGGATATATTACACTTACTACATTTATCCGATTAAATGTGGATTGGATAAAAATTGTATGTCCTAACCTTGATTTAAAGCCTCTCGTTTTCTTCCTTGAACACTTGTGGGTAATATGGATTCTTAAAAGGATTTTTGTTGGATTGGGGTTTAACATCGTTCTCAAGGGTATTTCACTTATATGACGACGTGCCAGCCCAATAAGTGAAGGAAACCCCCCTGGACACCACTGGCAACAAACAAAGACAAGACGGGACAAACGTTGGACACTAACAGGACGCAATAAAGACACCACGAACACATTAGCTTTATGTTTCCTAACTTTTTTTTGTACACCACAACGAAGTATCTCTGTTGAATGTTCATACAATTCAACGACACACGTGATCGCATCTAGTCATTACAAACAGGTTTCGCACTAGATTCTAGTAATTTGTTCTGGATAAGTTAATACAGGGTTCCATTTATTTTGAAGTTTGTTTATTGCGCCATGTTTTATTAAAGTAAATTATTCAGAGCTATTCAAAACCTAGTATACAGGATAGATTCGTTAGACTACAAAAAATAACATTTCCGCCAGTTTTGTAAATATTATACTTCGATCACCTCTAATCAAACGTTTCAAATCAAATATTTATTTTACTGTATCACTTTATCAGTATTACATAAATTGACGTTTTAAAGCAAACGCGGCACTTTATCTGCCTTGGACAGTTAAGAACTACTTTTCTAAAACTGGACAGTGTCTCGAGAATATACTGAATTCAGTATATTTGGCGGCTTTAAATGAAGCTCAACGATCTTTATAATAGATAAAATTTATACAAAAGTCCGACGTGGATACATTTTAAAACATTGTAAAGAAATTGATTTTACGTCAATTTCGAATTGAGTATAATAACATTGACATAATCAGATATTGGCAAATGATTATGCATTGACAAAAATTATTCATTGACATAATATATATTGAATAGTTTATTCTTTCTCTTTTAGAGATAATGTAAATCAGATTATCAAATGACAAATTAATTCGTCAAAGCGTGCATCGCGAAATTAAATAATGTTCTATCTAATGTTAACTTAATTTTATCGTCGATTATCTTTTGCCAATATCTGATGTTCTGAAATTGACTCCTACAATTACACTTACATGTTTTGTTATGTTTAAATTTAAGTGTTAAGTATTAATTGCCGGGCCAACTGTTGTTTTCTTTTTAATTATTCTTGAAGAGCAAGTTTTTCTATGACATTTTTTACTGGTATATTTATATGTCATGACATTAGAAGTGTTTATTTCGCACTTCCTGTTACCAAACTAACGGAAACGGAAATGTTTGTGTGAAGAGTGTTAAGTTTAGCATACATGTTGTCGACAAAACGGAAATTGCAGGAAAAATCATCCCGCTGCTAGTTAAAAGTGTTTGCTTCATACATCGCATGATGGAGGTGTTGTTCACTAAATACAAAACGTGATTGAATTGTTGAATTGATTGATTGTTGAATTGATTGATTGATTGACGGATTGGTTGATTTTTGACTAACTGACTAACTGACTGACTGACTGATTGATTGTTTGGTCTATCGATTGATTGGGTGGTTGATCGATTGATTGACTGATTGCTTACTTGATTGATTGATTGATTTTTGCTATAGCAGTAGTATATAATATGTCCGTTGTCTAGAACCGGGAAATACATTGTAATAAGAGCACATGCATGGTTCTGGCTGTGTAACAATCATCTTGTGACACCGTCAAGAGCAAGCCGTTTTCACAAGTGACTCTTTCAACTGTGGGCCTGGTTTCTCCATTTCGAGTCGTTCATCTTATCCAGTTACAAGGCTTATATTTTTGTACGATGAACGAAGAAGAGAAATTATATGAACCAATCCTTGATGATTATGTGGTAATCAATTGGGCTTACTATACGGCTCCTTTTAACAGCGATGGAACACGCAACGGGTATATACATCAGTGAACAAGCCACGCTATTTTGCTCATACTTCATAAGGCTTTTAAAAACTCTTTATTCTTAAGAGGAAAGAAAGAAAACCCATAACATGTAACAACCTTTGTGGGTTTTCTCTGCCATTTGATATACTGATCCTGCTTCCAGACAATCAACAAAGGAACATAAAAGGGAACGAGATGACTTTGATTTTAAAGTAAAACACAAGCCAGGACCGTATGTTGCTTGAAGCAGTGAACACAGTTTCATGGGTGTCCCTAGGGAAAATTAGATTGTTTTGAAGTGCTTGCCAACAAATTGAACTATCCGTTGTCGAAACTTTAAAAAGAAATTTTATTATTTTTCAATTCCGCCCACATACGCAATTGAATTGTTGTCGGCAACAGGAACACTATAGAGAAACCATTCACAAACCGGCCCCGGGTGATATTGTCAACCTCTATACTAAAGCTTATTCAGTGACTGCTACCTTCCTTTAGAGGCTCAAGACCACCGCTATCACTATGCTATTTCTCGCTACTATTGGAAACTTTGCATTTATGATGCAAAGCGTGTACAAATGTGTGTACACACCTTTGCCTTTCCAATCGAGTATATGATGCCAAACACGTGTGAGTTGACCCACATCAAACTTCCTTTTTTGTTAAAATATAACGTCTACCGTTATTCGGAATATGTCTAAGTATTACATTTTTTCATAGTGATTACACATCTGTTTGAACATTTTAATTTTGTCATCTCCAAGTTCTTATTAAATATTTATTTCACTTTATCCTTACTCGATATTTTGTTCCAAATGATATAAAAATTAAACTACGTACTTTACGTTGCTTACTCAGATATAGTGGCACCGACTGTTACAACGTCTATTCAATGCCACCTGGCTCGCTTTGTTTTGTTTGTTTGTTTTTTAACATAAACTTGATAGGGATATTCCCACAATCGACCACTAACCAGTCTGACCCACCACGCTCAACTTACCGCTCCTGAAACATGCATCATCTGTGCGCAGTGATGCGAAACGAGAGGCGTTTCTATGGTAACACACTTCAACACTTTGTTCGGGCGGAGTCACTCGGGACTTATCGATTGCTGTGTGAATGCGCGTGTCCCGTCTGTCGATCGAACTACATTTTTTTTCGCAAACCTGGTTTCTCCTGCAGGAAATGACTGTTTTCCTCCTGAATAATTGCTTCAAGTCGACCTGTCAGACTTATTTAAAATCGTTTCGTTCTGCTCACTCCACAATCTCCGCGGGAAGTAGCGAACACCTCAGTTCTTCTCAACATAAAAAATACTAATGGCTGCACTATCTGGAACGGAGAGGTAAAAACTTAACGTTTCAGAAAAAAATATACGAGATATTTGTAGCCGGCCTTTTGCCAAAACAATGATGTTTAATAGTAGTTTCTTACGGTAGTAAATCAGATAAATAAACAGTTCACGTTAAACAAAAACTGTAAAACTTTGTGTGAGATTGTAAAACTGTTTAATTTAACCAAATTTAACTTGGAATATGGTTAACGTATGAAACAGTAGATAGTGCACATAAATGTGCCTTAGGTTGGTACAAAGAATGGTAACGACCATACAAAACAATGGTCTGTGTCTCTTGAAATGTTGGGGTATATTGTAACAGAGTAGCATGTAGTACTAACTTTGATAGCGGACTAAAAGCCTACACCTACTGCCAGCTGACTCTACCAGCAGCTTCCAAATGATACAGCGCTAGAGGCCACGCATGCGCTCTGTGCCACTCTTCGAGAGATTCTCTGCACACTGTAATCATTCTGCGTTCAGCTGGCAGCGAATGACGGTCTGACTGTACTGCTGAAACTAGATCCAAGCCGAGGAGAAAAGTTAACAGTGTGCCTCAAGAGACGCCATATACTGGCTCCCAAGGATGTGACCTGTTTTATACTGTTCCAACAGTTAGACATGAGCGCCAACTATGGCGACTTTCTTACGGAATATACAGTGGGTTATTCTGGGATTATTTTGGATGTTTTTACTTTCTTATTGTGGTGAGTACAAACTTCATCTTGCCATTCATCGGTCACTTTAAGCTTCCTTAAGCTTCTTCGCTATATAGGCTACAGTGTTCCTATCCCATTCTGTTCTGGGACGTTAGTTGGCTTAATGGGTTGTTCTCTTATAAAACACTGCTGTTGGTGTGCATTGATTCTCTGACTCACTGACAGCCTGAAGAAAGTTATCGCTTCAGTTATAGCCTTAAACGAGATTATTGTTAATGAAGAACAATATACGCCTGGCAGAGATCTAAATCAGTCTACAATTCGGATAACTTATAACTGCCTGTATTTATCTATGCGGTAACGGCTTTGGGTACAATGGTGGCCAGTGTGCAGGGATGCCGCACCATTTTGGGCACAGTCGGGGGGGGGCTACATATATACAAGCCTAAAAATAGAACATATGGTATAAAGTGTGTTTCTAATTTAGACCTGTTGTACGGCGCCTAAGTGTCAACTTTTAAAATCTAACATGTATGTTGTTTTAATGCAGTTTCTTTACGTTAGTATTTACTTTTAATATATGACGACCGTGGTGTATTATTCTCGGTTTGTAATTTATCCTTATATTTCTTAGAACTATAAATAGTGATGAATTGCCATCTAATTCATGTACTTGGTAATTCAATAGTGCTACTTTGAATGATTGCTTATAAGTATACAGTATTGGTAATGTGTTATGTTTGGTTGGGTTCTTGTATATTTATATATATCTTCAGTCGCACTATTATTTTTAAAATAAAACGTGATTTAAGTAGAACCCTGTAATTCTCGAAGTAAGGGATCTGAAGATCTCTGTGTTCAAGTTGGTGACTAAATTGTGTGTATTCTTGGAAGCACAGGTTTTTACCCAGTTCTATATTATCGGTAACACACTGAGGCTGGGCGAATATTAATCTAAACGATGAACGTAACACCGTTACAACAATGATAACAATTAGCACATACTTTAGAGTGTATAATTTAGCTTTGATATATGTAAGTGATTAACAAACAAGTTATTAACGCTTTATATAAACACTGTTAATCTGCCATGCTATTTTACCACTCCCCGTATAACAGAAAGTAAATATTATATCAAAGACAATTAGACAAACAGTTGGAAGAATGCTTCTGCTTGCGTGGTACAGTGTAGGCCTACTTATTTACAAAACTATACAATCCAGTTAACCGTATCTATATGTTGTTTACATACCACTATATCTTTCCTTGCATTCATTAAATTGATTCGGGAAAACATTTTTAAGAGCGCAGCAATAAGGGTATATGATCCTCCTGGTTGGTTTTAGTTATACTGACCCCATTTGAAACGAATAAGTGGTGGGTCGTGTATGTAGGTCTACTTTCATTGTTTATTTGACTTTCACCTACAACATAAGACTATAAAAAGTTAATAAACTATGGCGACCTACTATATGTCATGTATGTTGTAATTATAGAATTCTCCGCGCTGTGGTGACATTTGTATGGCATTTTCAACCAAGTGAACTTTACACATTATAGCAGTTATAGATGTTGTATGTTTGTAGGCGGGATATAGTTATTAGACTGTATACACACATACAAAGGGATATATACACGATAGTCGTTTGTTATTGGGGAAATAATTGCACGTTCTTTCCCCCTAAGCTTCCTGTGGCTGGAGTTTTTACTAGGCATTAAGGACTACTAAATATTGTGTTTCCTATAGAGTGGCTATTGACGAGCTTTCGTTTAGAATCTGAGACATCCCTTCTTCATCACAGACGATTGTGGATATATATATATATATATGACCGCTGTCAGATAAGCTGGGAGGGACTGGAGTCGAACCTATGGCTTCCATATATGTACTACAGTCAGTAGGGTGTGTTATATCCACCAACTATAATCTTACTTTTTATTTGTCGAGGCCGCTTGGTCGATTGACTCTGTTGACACTTGTTTGTATCTGACGGTCATGCGACCCTTACTCGAAGGAATCCAATTTGACGTAAAAAAGCAAACTACGAATATATATTTCCAGCATTTTACACAACTTCACAAATATATATAAATAAGTTACCGAACGCAAGACTTATACATGTTTACCAGATATCTACACAACTTAACAAAATACAAATAATGTTAACTGCATGTAAGACCAATAACAGAAAATAAATCATTCAACAGAATATAATCATTCAGCTCATTGGATTGTAAGATATCAACATTTCAATATTGTAAGATATCAATATTCCCAACTACTCCACAATGAGATATGACCTTTTCTAACATAATACAAACATGAGTTTACATATTTTGTGGATAAATGAAACTCAATGAACTCATCGTACTTTATTGCAATTTATTTCGCTGATATCTCGGTTCAATGAATTGTCTATCTGTCGTCCGTAATAAAACACATGGGCATAATAAGGGGTTAATGTAGTGAAGTTTTATAGACGATGACACAGACAAAGGGGACAGCTGTAAGTTCCGAGAGAAGAGTTACCTGAAAAAGGAATGTGTTATTATACCTTGGTATAATTGATATTTGATAAATGTAAGTATCGTTTATGACGTAATCTCAATTAGTGTGCTGGTAATAAAGCTAACAAGCCGTGTAATTGACTCACATTTTACACGAATCACTTGAACTACCAAAGCGCTGTGTTATCCTGATGAAGACACCTGACTCGGCCTTCACTTTTAGATGTCGCCGCCAAACTCTGTCCTAATGGAAAAGCTCTCCCGTCCAACGCGCGCTAGTCAGTTATCTAAACAAAAGAAATCAATAAGTCCTACACCCGTTATTATTGGAATTAGCCCTAGTATTCGATTACTTGGAGAACTCGACTGTATATTTAATGGTGCAACAACAACAGTACGGCAGACATTGTTAGTTATGATACTGCGCTCCCTAGGGTTGGAGGGGGAGGTGGGGTAGGGGTGGGGGGTGTTATTCACTGGCTGTTAAGTCATGCTTTACGGTCAACCACGTGCGTTTGCTAATTAGATACATTTTTGATGTATGGCTTTATCATACTTAGCTTAAGGCGTTGTTTAACATCTGTTGTGGTAAAGTTCATGATAGTATTAAACAAAACAACATCAACAAAATCTGCAGACCTACAGACGTCGCACTGGCCAGAATGGTACCACTTAAACCATGATAAGGTGTGCAGGCTGTAAAATAACACAGGCTACCATTATTTGTCTAATATTATAAAGGAGACAGACCATTCTAAATCAAGGGACATGTATGGCCTAGAATACAATTATTTTTAGCTATATAAAATACCTCAAAATCTGATTAAAATTGCATCTACATTGGTTACCACGAAGAATGTGGTCGCCATATCGGGGAGCCACTTTAGTACGGTGACCCATAGGGGACATACAAGGTTTTCACTTTTCTCTGTTTTTCTCTTTTCTGTGTTTTCTACTTTTCCGCGTACTTTAGATCTGGTTTCAGTTAAACCGACATTACACCATACTTAGCAATAAACAAAAATGTTTATTATATGCCTTGCATTTTAACTGGACTAAAACAGTAACAGTATATTTGGGTAAACACATGTCATGCTCTTTGGGAGGCTTTTAAGAGGTTTGTTGTCAAATGTTATGTCCTCTAATTAAAGGCTGTATATACAAGGGGACCACAGGGATTTAATTCTCTGAAGGTGTATCGATCCCTATTTTACTAATAGTTCATGTTACATAGCAGTCCCTCTTAGGTTTTGTCAGACAGGACAAGAAACGACCGAGACAGCTTATAATGTGAGCTAACAAACGAACATATGGACAATAATTTAATTGACTGCGGGATAAGGCCGCATTTGTCTCTCTTCGTGCTTTGTGTGTATAATACATACGGTGCCGTGGTGTAATAGTAAAATATCTCCACCCTGGGTCGTATGGGGACATGTCTACCCAGCACGTGTGCCCCAGACCCCTTTGTGACCTACATGTTTAAAGTCTCCATAGCCGCTTTCTAATGTTTTATTTATGGTATTTGGCCTGGTGTTGATAGAAGTGGACAGATGGCCAACAGCTTGACCATCTCGTTGAACTTCCCTCTTATTCTGTCACGCGAACTAATCCAGTCCCGTTTTGTGTTTCTAACTGGTCATGGTTGAGTTAACACGTCCAGACAAAACCCAACGCATCAACACCAGCACATCTGCATTATTGTTAAGTTAAGATCTCTGATTCTTAAACGCCATCAATGTATTTTTAATTTGAAATCGAGTGATTAGGTCCTAGCATCATGCGTCCAACTGTCTTTGTGCCCGAAACTCTTGATTAACACAGTTAAGCATTCTGCATGTCGTTTGTGCCACGGAGCTCTTTAAAGTTTCATGTTTGTACTAAGTTAGTTTTATGGGTGTTTTCTCTAGATTGTCTCGTTATTATTTGTCTGTGTTTTCTTTCTTCGATCATTTCAATGGTACTAAGAGTAACAAGTATTTCCAGCGATGCTTTCATTTCGGTTATAATGGCTGCAAAGCGGAGTACATTTAGGCTAAAAACAATCCACGGATAGCCCAAACCTTAGTGGTAATGGCATTGTTTTCTTTGGCCTATTGCTGGCCAATAATTGTAATTTCCATTTTATACACGAGCAGTTGCAATTAGACAACCCCACACCAAACATAATTAAGTCCTTTCAAATTAACCAGAAAATCGTTTAAGCTGTCATTGTTGCATGTTAGAACATAACTAGACACTCACTTTTCATTGTTGTTAAATTAGGCTTTCGCTCTTTACCCGAATCTTTTGTGGATGGTTGGAGTTCCTTTCACAGGTCCACATTGCGAGTTAGGAATTAGGCTTTGGTCCGTTGTTAGCCTTGTGCTCTATTTCAAAGGAGGATAATATTAAGATAATTCAGAAGTCGATCTCATTCCTAACTGGGTATAACAGTTGCACATGCAATGGCTCTCATACCGTGCACCAAATCTGACTGTCTTTTATAAAGATTTTATCTTTACTTGGACGTTGTGTAAATTTGTGATTTCTCTGCTTATATATTTACACAAAAATCTCAATAGAAGCCAATATGCCGACTGTATGTCTTGTTATATAATACTGGTTATAAGCGAAAAGAGGTAGCGGTATAGAATCGGTTATATATTGGGTTGGTTCAAGCTGTATTTTATTGTGTATAAAAAACTCAGCATTACAGAACAAGTCTATATTCTGCTTTAAAGGGGAAGGCCACCCAAAAACCATATTCTATAAATAAGTAAAACTTTTTGTGTGTAATAAAATACATTAATTTCCATTTTCATAAT
>JARFOD010126315.1:0-28338 GCA_031763545.1 Mopalia muscosa
CTAGGTAGCCTGCATTTACTGCTGGCGATTCGGTGCCTAACTCTGAGGGTCGTGGGTTCGATTCCCGGACGGGTTTCTACCTACAAAATTTTCTGAACAGGTATATGTTCTAACTAAGAAGGTGTTATTCCAAAATAACGAAAATACTGTTGGTAATATACTTACTACTCGCAGTCAACAAGGAACCCCCATCTATACGCCCCGAGTCTAGCCAATTTACTTAGGAGGATAAAAACCGACAAACCAATTGAGAATAATATTACCAAAGACGACCACGGCGTGAAATATTAAAATCAATGACTCAGAGTTGAATAGATTAGCATGAAGTAATTTATACAAACTATATTTTATACGTTCTTGTACACACACAAACATTGATCTGTAAAGTCTTCTGTATGTTCATACACACAGCCGATAATTGCATAGGTCATTATCTTATATTGTGATACTAAATACCAAAATGTAAAGTGGCCAGAGAATTAAACATTGAGGGTTCTTTAGTTCGTCCATTCTGCCAAGTAGCTTATTATTATCACTATAATTCCATTGGTTTTTATAGATTTTTACTGCAGTGGCAATACATTAGCAACTACCTGTATCTATTAAAACTACCTGCCTTTTAGTTATTTACGATCATTTCCGGTTAGATATATTATAGAGTCGTGCGTAAGTGGAAATTAAAGCTTCCTCTTCGCGTATCAACTGATTTGTGCTCGTCTTCATTTGGATTTACCAGGATTTGACAAACATTTTCCATGAAGTTTCTATAGATTAATTGGCGTAATTTAGAGAGACATCCCCCAAACCTGTCGGCGATTCTCAGGTAATTGCTGTACAGTGGAGATTCGAGCAGTAATTGACTGGCTAGATTTAAAAGTGCCGCTAAAAGCCTCATGGTTCTTTAAGTTAATTACCTCAAATTGACAGTTTACTTCAATCTAGCACGACATATTGCACGGACTATCGCAAGCTTCTTGCCAGCGTCTTCGTTCACTCTCGGTTTATACCCATACTTTTGGTGTAATTGTCGACTGGCGTGCCCGGGGATAAACCCATCAATTTCTACAGATTCTCCAATTTATTCAATTTGTTTTCCACAAAGTCAAATCAACACCATCTCTGCTACATTATGACCAGAGTTTTTTCAAAGAAAGTGTATCGAAAATAGTGCTCAAGGCGATATCTGACCCTCTATTAACTAATTTGTATATTCCAATTTAAACTGAACCCTCGCGTGAGACCAATTTACGATAAATTAAAGGAAATAAGGGAGGGGAAATATCAAAATTCTATCAAATCTGACTCAAATGTACCACACAAATTAAGAGAAATCCGGCGAGGGCTTCTTTTGAGTCGTACACTAAACACTGACAAATGAGAGCAATGCTTTAACGTTGTTCTCTAATACCTTACATGCCAAGGAAAGTCGGAAGTTAATTTCTTTGCAAATTAGCGGTCTAAGTACATGCTACAATTTAAACAGCTCCTTTATTCTATATAGCTAGCCCATCTCAATGCCTACCTCAGTCGGGTACACTCCGTGTTAAGAAGCAAATTGTCATTTGAGAGTTCTCAGGCAGCTATTAAGCAAATCTTTATATTCATACAGGCAACGGACTTTAATTAAGCCGCCATTTCTGTTGCCTCGAGCATAAAAGTGGGTCTATATTCGCCTACTTTCTCTAGCTAAACGCCTTTTCATCTCTCTCTTTTACTTACCATTAAACGGAATTAGGTGTAATTAACCGTGCTACAACGCTAGTTTTCTTGTTAAAGTAGAGTTTGAGTGAATTATGGATAGCGTTGATTTAAGACTTTAGCAATAGACATCACATTATCGAAGAAAGGCAAGTAAATTCTCGTAATTCATTCATTTTGTATGTACATAATTATGCCGCGTGGAGGAGCAAAATAATGTACAATTTTAGTATCATAAATCATATTAAATCTGGTTGGAAGTGATTCAAATTAAATCATATCCAATAAAAGAAGCAATAATATTCATTTAGCATATTTACCAAAATTTAAGAGTTTTCTGTTAAGATTTGATAATGATGATAATTTTAAATAAATTAGGAAGCTATCGTACATGATGGTGGCGATAATAACATTACTGGCGTTTTCCAAAACTCTGTAGAAAATCGTCTGATTTCCGCCAACCAAGAACGCAACGTAAGAAGTGCGCATGGAGAACAAGAATTCAACACAATTGATAATAGACTTGTATTTGTTGATCACCACTTCTGGATAGTTTTAACTCACAATGTGTATCTGGCTGTTTTCATTATCAGGTGCTCCCTCGCAATATGTGAGACTACTTTACACATGATGCCGACACCGTTGTATGTGTCCGTTGATTGGGTTGATCACAAAAATGGTGATGTAAACCAGAAAACATGAAACGAACAGAATACCTCCATTCCTTTTATGTTCAATTATTTAACTTTTGATGTATAATTCTTTCTGAATGTACGCAACTCATTTTTTTTTTTTTTTTTCCACATTTTTTAAAAAGATTTTCACTTTTGTAGGAAAAACTTTCACGTGTATGCCATAAATAATATGTTACTTCACATTTTAACAGGTAGGAATATCCGATGTAGAATTCATTTTAACACACAGGAGTCATCTCCGCACACGTGAAATTTACAAAAAAAAATCCCAAACAAACCCAATTTATGTACTTTCTGTCGAAGCCTCGGCGACATTTTATCTCAATCTGACGTATATAGTTCTCTTTACAAGGTGGAGAACGCTGTCTTAGTTTGTTTTCGCATAAGCAATACTGCTGTCCATTTTACTAATAAAAATAATTAGTTTTGTTTGGTGCTGTTATTTTGACTGGGTGTCTCGCGTCATGTCCCAGGCTATGTAATTTATATAAGTTGGATGTGTATACTCCAATGGAAAATAAACACGCACTACAAATATAAAAAGTTTGGCTCTTGGAGACTAATGATAAACTAAAATTTGTATTTTTCTGAAGTGCTAAATAAAGACTGCATGATAGGACTCAGAATATGCTGATTTTTTATTATTCGTTTTGAGTGAAATAACATTGAGAACTCTACCATTCAGCAGGTAAGTTGTGCGCATATAAAATAACGTTCCGATTTATACAGTAATATCTTTAGGCTTTATTCCCATCAAATGCCTTATGTAATCGTTGATTTTGTCATCTCTAAATATGTTGGAATTTGGTAAAAAAATAAACTTCGAAATAAATTAATAAATAAATATATTTTTTTAAATAAAAGTTTTTGCACGAAATCTGTTTTTTGCAAAAAAAACACCTTCATATGACTGTGCAGTTTGAAATCTGTTTTTAGATCAAATACGAACTGTAACAAGCAGTTTTACCTTTCCTTTAAAAAATCCGGAAATGTTACAAATCAAACTGAACAGCACTTATTTGGTATTTAATTGCATTATTCTACCAGTGCTTTGGAAAGTCCTTTGGATTTTCATTTGTTTCCAGAAGTTCGACAAAAAGACATTAGCGATGGGATAAGAAAAGTGAGCTATAAACCAACTAATTCATGTACAGAGAACAAGACGCGTGCCGGCAAATTATTCCCTACCTCGGTGATTGTAACCAATTCATGATTGTTTCCGATAGCTTGAGGGCCACTGGGGTTTTAGCCGCCACCAAAATATCACTCAGCTTTCTCAGCACGTCTTCGATCTTCAAGAGATAGCAATTGGCTGGAGTTTAAACTAATTTTCCATAATCAAACTAGCAACTCTGATTTAAACCGAAAAATTAGGGCTCAAATCAAGGGAAAACGCGACGGCAATACGGCAATCAAAAGAAAGCGTCCAGAAAGTACAGTCTATCGAGTTAGGGCTAATTTGTCAGTCGCTTTATACACTTCTCAGGACCGTGTATTTAAATGAAATCAGTTCGTAGTCGGCACTCCCCCATCGCGCCTCCTCGGTTTGGTTGGGAGTCTATCGTGAACAGATCGCGGGTTGATAAAGAGTAAGTGGATTAGGAGCGCCACTCGGCAGTATATGAGATTTGTCAACCAGGAATTATCAGCTTTAGTTAACATCAAATACAATATAAGAGAGAGAAGTCCCATAATGTAGTCCTTTTGAGCCATTTATCGAATACAATTCAAACGGCTAATTCGACACTTAACCAACGATTTTACATTACTAGCAATAGAAAACTACATTTACTCACCGATAAAATCATTCGAGTGGCTGGGCACAGTTCTCTGCATCAAAAAGGGAATATTTAAGAGGCTTGTATTTCAGCTTTGATTTCACAACTTATGATATACCGGTATACCAGGACACGAAGAAAATCCAAATGGCAAAGTCTTAGCAGAACTCTTCGTCTGATAGGTTTATTGATTGTCTGATTGGTCGATTGATTAGGAGCCTGATTGATTGTATTTATTTAAAAAAGCAAATGGGCTTTTCAGATCAACCAATCAGGCATATGTTCAACATAATTATTGAAAAAAATAAGGAAAAATAACGTATACATTTTGGCAATCAAACTTTCGGAAAACAAAATGTTTAACAGAATGGTGCGCAAGTCTTGTGAACAAGATAGAACGACAACATATATTGGGCTTTATAACCGATTTTTCATGTTAACGTTATACATATTTTATATCCAAAATAGCACAATTCGTATATAAAACGAAGATATTCATCTCGTGTTTTTAATATACCAATTTGTGTTTAATTATATATAGTCTTGTACAACCAGCTTGTCTTTCATATGCTTAATAGCAATATTATCTGAAATTTTAGTGGAACTTTGTATGCTTAATCATACAAAATAAAATTATCTCACCTTTAAAACAAATTTATTCTTTTTGCAACTTTTTTAGACTAAAATTAATAGTTTATATCCAATGATGAAAGCAGTAAAGAGCTGTACGGCAGAAACCGTTTAAATTTGATCAAGACACTGTAAAACAGTATATGATATATATATCTCTTGCAATAAAGCGAGATTTTTGTTTAAATGGAAATAAATGTTACTTTTGACAACAATAAGCTTATATCTATCCACTTCAATGGCAAATAACTTTTAGAAGCATAATTTTCTATTATTCTTAAGTATGTAGCTTTAGATCACTAGAAAATATACTAGCAAGGTCTTCAATCCGATTGAAAAATCATTGAAATGACCCTAACTATTTCTTTGCAGTGCGTTTTTTTTCTGAGTTTGACGGCGAGTTACAACCAAACAAGACAGCAGAGAACAGATACACAGTTGTTTGCTGTTTACGGAAGGACCAACTTACAGAGCTTCAGCTAAAAAGAAGGCGCGTCTGACTACTTTCGAGTGACGTTGACGGGAACGAATATATTTTTATATATCATTATCCGAAAATAACGAAAAAACTGATAATTAAACACAGTTTTTTTAACACAGATTTAATTAATAATTGCCTTCATGAGTGAATAAGTATAGATATAAATATGACTTAGGAATTCATTGGGAAATGGAGACCTTGGCAAGTTGTCCCACATGTTTGGCTTAGGCGAGGTGTAAAAAAAGACAAATGTAGGCTGTGAGTGAAGATAACATCGGAAAATCCCCAATATGGCTGCACTTTTAACTTTAGTAGTTGGCTGCATATTATACTTTTTCCCGCACTTGAAAGAGCTCGTATACCGCTGGTTTGCTGCAACTAAAATATAAATACGAGCTTGTTTGCTGACGTGCTTTGTCAATGATCTGGGGACTAGCTACTGTACATTTGGGTTTGTTATATCGTCTTCACATAGATTCATGCCTTGCTCCCCTTTTCTTGTAAAAGCCCTTGGTCCACAACGGAGATTAAGTGACTAGCGTGAGAGTCTACTTATCCTACTCCGATGAATCACACACGGGTTCGAATCCGTTTGTTGACTTCAGGTATGAGTAAGTCACACGATGTGGCTCTGGAAATCGCGGGATTGGGTTTCCGCTTGGTTTTCCACCTTATTAAAGCAAGGAACAGTGTTAATTGGAAAGTTCGTCGTCATATAAGTTAAATATATAGTGAGTATGGCGTTATAAACCACAATCAAACAGCACATATTTCTCTCGTAAAATCATTGCTTGCTTTCAGCTTTGGAAACTGTGCCACTTCTCATATCGCAGGGGTCATGAATCTCCGATACTTAAAGACTCTAAAATAACAAAAAATACTATTAAATATTAACATTCTAAAAGACACAAAAATGCGTTATTTGTCTCTTATATACTGTAATGGCACCTATATTCCTAAAAGATGCTATCTAGCGCTCTAGCTGGCTTTGGTGCGGCGAATCAATTACGAATGGTATTTAACATGATGATAAGATGTGTTTTTGCATAGGTTTTTTTTCATTCTCAATCTCGATTAATTGTAGTAGTTTTATCTGGGCTAATACTCGTGCTGTAAGCTGGGCTACCTTTGAAGACATAATCTAGTTTCATTTCCTCTTTAATTCCCCGTCTTCCACGTCTTTGGCTGGTTGGATAAAAGACCCAGGTGTTATGTGTGTTTTCTTCCATACCCGCCTCTTGTGGTTTGTCTTGTTAGCTTTTCTCTACAATTAGTGCCATGGTAATTGTTAGATTAAATTTCATCAGTTCTGGCGGAGATTTAACTGGTTTTACTGCTACTCTTTGCCTCCTAATTAGGACGAGTCGACGGCGTTTCCATCATAATCACTACAGAGCATGCCGGGTTAGTTCCGGTAAATTCAACTCACTGTATCCCTTTGACTCGGCTGATCTTTACTTGCTGTTCGCTTTGCTCACTTTTCTAGCTTTATCCTTGTCAGTCTTATGAAGGGAGTTAGCGCCAGGACTCGACCTTAACCGACCAGTCGTCATCGCTACACTTCTATATTATTCTCATGGCGTCTTCATAATTTCATTTTCACCCACACGTCGAGAGTGTGATCTCTATATTACAATTTTTCATAAAACACCACACTCGTTGTCCCAAGAAACGTTTTCTGAATCTCTGTAAAAAATCTCGAAGTCCATATTTGTGAATATCATAAAAAAAATGTTTTAATTGATTAATAATATCCGCTCTGCCTATATTCTGTGATATAAACGCTTTCATGAAACTAAGAAAAATTTGGGCGATCTTCTGATTTATCATTGGTCCCAAATGGTACTTCAACTCGTTATCTTCATTTTAAATACAAGTGGGAGTATTGTTAATCTATGGTTCCATATCACTCGAGCTCTCAATTTAATCTACCAATCTTATTTCACTCATTAAAAATATATATATATGTTTATAAATATTTTATAAGCTTTATGTACTTGCCAATTTAAATATTTTCCTCAGCCTTAGACCACGCATGGTATATTCATACACCATATAATCCTTCGTTTTATATTAACAATAAACCAAAATATTATTCAACGTTTAACTAGTTATTATCTCGATGGATGACTGTTATGAAACACGTATCACACCCTTACATAAAGTGAGCCTTTGTAATAGTTTGTTAATTCGAATTGGATATTATTTCAATCACATGGCAAGCCTTGTCCATTTATTACGAAATTCATACTGTTGATGACATGGGCCGAATATATACCAGCGATTGCTACAAGCTGCGTCAACATAATCCCATGCAGCTGTATATTTCAGTGACGAAAGTTTATTAATTTGTTATTATTCATCCTCTTTCATAAATCGTCAAATTTCTTATGCGTAGAAACAGATTTTCTGCAAACCTAGAAAAACACAAATATACGGATCTCATAATTAATAACGCAAAATTATTTTTAATTATTTATTTAATTTTTTTTTTTTTTTTTTTTTTTTTCATTTATTTAAATTTCACAAACACCATTAAATTAACTGACAATTGAAAAAATCCACACCGAAACGTAGTTAAAATAGACCATCATCACGAGGGTATTACGGATACAGCTTTCAAAGCTTACAGTGTAAGCCATGTACATGCTATCCCGCATTCATTGGACAAGCAGGCTATATACGCACTATACTTATGTATTATATGAATTCATTAACGTCAATTGCGACCTGAAGCCCCACCCTTAAAAACAAACTATTGCCTATAAATGATAATACAATAACTGGTTTCTGAATACAATTAGAAAAAACAAATTAGTGTTTTGTTCAGCCATAAGTGATCAGTACAGTCAAACGGGAAAATATTTTTACCAAACTATGACCGGCTGGTCCGACACAAAATGACAAAAGTAATATGCATTCGGAACGATTAACAGATAGAAACAGACTTCATTAAAAATTTAAACTGCTGTGCTCCGCTTCTTTTCTATATCAATGAACGCAGATATCCCAGCCTTATGTTTATACAGGGAAAGTATTAATTGAAGGACTTGATTAAATATATCATCTTAACGGTAACTATTTGCCAAACTGGATCGGTTTATGCGATGTTATACATACGATTTGACAATTAAAGCAGTCTTTACATGTAGAAAACACGATCTAAACTAGTTAGTTCTTTAGTTTCCAGCTAGGTTACATCAGCGATTTCATCATTTTAGGCCTGTCAAATCCATGAATTGTAGGTATTAAAGTATATTGTTTTTCAGTTTCAGCAACCGTGTAATTTTTATAACAAACTTTACTTTATATTAAATATTTGGACTTTCGAAAAGTACAAAATACTAATTCCAGTTAATTAAATAAACTCTGAAGACCCCCTCCACCCATCCTAAAGCAATCCTGAAATTTGAAATCCTGTATAATCTATCGTGTGGAAGGCGTACACTAGCTTAAATATGGACTCACGAACAAACAGGTGCTGCAGTTACTCTAATTATGTTCAATTAATCCTACTAATAATTGATCAATGCATCGTATGCATAAGAAGTTTATTGCAATTTTTATTGATTAACGTATGCTTATCTGATCATTGGACATCTCAATGCTCTGTAAGCTCTGGATAACTCAGTCGTGATCTATACCTTAATTCTCAATCAACAACAAATAATGCTGAATTAAAGCCGAAAGTTACATCGATATTCCTGACGGCAAATCTAACTGGTTTTTAATTACATTTACCTATAGATGCCCAGTGATAATTCCACAGTTTGCATCAAGCTTCAACTCAGCAGGTATTTTTCAAAGCCTTGGTAATTTGACAGCGTCCGCAAAAGAACGCCTGCGTTTTAATCGAGATGCGTAAATTGCCGCTGTCGAAGCTCATATTTCTTCTTGCGCCTCAAGGTATATAGGCAGCATTTAACAATGACAACTATTTATTTCCCACTAAAGCGAGCATGTCTCATTAATTTTATTAGCTTCGTAATAAGCCATCATTTGCAAAATTGTGTAAAATCCTTATTGCTAAGCAAACCAACTTCCCAAGTCAACGACTGGCTGTATCTAAGAGATGTGGCTTTTCTATTGGTTGATGTAACAGAGCCAGACTTTAGTAGCCAATCAGTGAGTAGATGAACACTGGAATAGCAGTCAATCATCGACTACAATAACATCTGAACGCGGTCCGCAGCAAAAGTCACCCAAGGACTGTAATTGCAGCAATTAGTCGTCAGCCAATGAGAATAAGTTGTTTTGATCTTCTTTATTTGCCTAACGGTAACAAATCGCCACATCTTGAAACACTTGAGACAGTTTATCAGTGTGACAATCTACAAAGCGGACCGATTTCAAGCACTATACCTCCTCACCTTAAAACCGCGGCATATTGTATCAGTTTTTCAACACTTGTCTTCTAGCTGATCCTACGGGGTTCCAATCAACGGGAATCAATTCAACAACAGGTAAGATATATACAATTGCGTCTGCTTAAATTTGTTTGGTTATCTTTTTGTTAGTGTTTTATCGGTGATATCAATTTGAGATATTTGAGAAGTTCATATATGACGACTTATACGTTTTATTACATTATACATTTAGTTTTACATTATGTTTTCCGCGTTTGAAATTTTAACCAAATATTGCATGTCATATTTGAAAGTTGTTCTAAAAATTATTCATGATATTTATCTGTAAATCCTTCTTGATTTTTGCTGAATATAAATCTGCGAAATCTTTCTGTTTTCGAAACTACTTACCAAAGCGCTTTGTCCCACATTTGAAAGTCACTATTTTTCTTTGACGCCGTTTAAACAAAATTAGACGAGCCAGTATATTTTTGTTTCGTCAACAATCCATCTGAAATGTAATACCAGCATATTTTTGAAAAATATTTAATTCCTGTATTTGAGATCCTTACACAGTACCCATTTTCCTGAAATTATGCAAAATTGTGCAAAAATAAATTTTGCAAAATGTCTGTGTCATGTAATGCAGAATTTATTTTTCCTTTCGCAGAACTGTTAAGCAGCAAACATGAGTGTCGGCCATTTTCCGGATTCATCCGTTCGACCCACCTCATTCCTTATTGACGATATTCTAGTGAACAAACCGAAGCAGTTTTTACGTGAATATCAGGCCCTCTCAGCCTTCGCCCGTCCTTCGCTGCCCCTGGACTACACATACGCCTACTTACCCAGCCCAGCGTTTCTAAGTCATCACGGTCTCCAAACTCAAGCTTTTCTCCATCACAAACAAGCTGATACCCCTTTCCTTATACCGGCAACAGGTAGGTTAATACAAACAATCATTTCATCTGATATTTGTTTTAATTCTACCCGTATTAGCAATTTCAATTTCATATGTGTATTTTGTTAAAACTGGTGATTGATGTGTTACCTGGGGGGTATTCGGTTTAGACGACAGACGCATGTCAGTGTTTTCACAGCATGTTTTAGTGTTTCATTTTCTATTTACTTAATATTTGATTTATAAAGTTATATAGAAAGATAAACATTTGATAAAGTGTGATTAAAATGAATAATATCCCATTCTTTTGATAAAGCGTAGCTTAAAACAATTACTTGTATACAACTATTCTGACACATAAATAACGACCAAAAAAGGCAAACCATCCCAGCTAAGTTAATGGTTTTAAAATGGTTAAATACAATCATTTGTACTAATATGTATATATAAAAAATTGTTTAAAAAAAACAGCATTACATTATCTATTTCAAAAAATATTCTTTATCGTGTATCTTCATAGAACCCTTAGGCTGCATTTTTCGTTTGCTAATTATATCTTTGAGAAGTGAATTTGAAAAAATCTTTATTTGAAATATATGGTCAAATTTGTAAATTCGGTTTGGAAATTACATAATAAAGTCGTCTTCCGAAATACTAAGCAGTTAAATTATGCATGACAGCTGAAAGCAAGCATTTTGCTTTTTAATGGCGTTGTCAAACACCATGAACTGTTGTTTTACCGGAGATATCAGTTATATTATAATATATTACACACAAGGCTGATAAATAAAATTGAATTTTATACATACACTTATCAATTCTGGAGTGGTGTGAATACGGTCAATGAAAACACTGCGAAAGCCTAAAACAATTACGCGCTATAAAATGATAATCAAATAAACTAAGACAAGACTTAGAAAAGAGATACCTGGTGTCACATGACATTTGTGTTTGTATATTTCGTAAATATTTGAATAAAGGTTTTCTTAACAACATTTTTCTAAATACTTTCAAATATATTCGTGGCTTGTTGGTTTTCAGACAATGAATCAATGTCGTGCATGTAATAGTCCTACATGTGACATTATTGGTTTATCTGTTCTAAAGTGTTTCGTATTGTTGTTTTTGTCTGATCAATAACTGACGGTTTATAGAAGATATCTTTCTGAAATCTAACCAGCAAATGGATAACATGCATGTAAATTTCAAATTTTCAAAATTCCTTTCTAGAAGAAAAGCCATGACCAATTATTATATACCATACAAATATTAAGTCACTGGACATGATGCCATCACGTCCTTTCTCAAATAGTATACCGTTAAGTATATCATTAAATGTATACAGATTTTTTTTCTTTTTGTTTTTCATGTCAACGAATTAATCTAAATAAAATTATCGTCAGATTCGGTCATAGAGCACGGCAAAAATAGGCCTACCAACAACGAGATTTTGCAAATTACTCCCAACACTCCCAGCATGACTTAACAGTTTTATTCGAATCGAAATCGATGTTATATTTACCCGCGGTGTGTATTGCAATAAAGTCTAACAGCTTTTAAGATGTTGGTTATTGTTGCTCTGTTAAATATCCACGCGCGGAATTAATTAGTAAATATGGTTAATTGCAATTAGGATATCTCCCACAAGGAGCCCACATACTACAATTAGGTTGCTGATAACACCCGCTTCAATCGGAGCAGTAAATTAAAAACGTATACATATTGCGTAAGTTCTCCATTTCTATAATACAAGGTATACTTTCATCACCAACCAATCAATCAACCAATTAATAAATCAATTGGCGAGGCAACAAAGAGTCGATCAATCATGTCACTTAGCGATCAGCCAGTTCTTCAGTCAGTCAGTCGGTCGTCTGATGCATTGTACGTTTTACGTTTTGCCCGCCTTACACAAAATACAACTTTTTACACATGAACTTTGCTACATACTAGTGGTCTGTTAAGCAGTTATTTCAACCCTGGTAATCTTTTGTATACATTACCGTTGAAATAAATAAGGTACTACTAACAATTTATTTTACTTAAATGATTTAAAGATAAAATATTTAATATCGGAAATATACTGTCATTTGGCTAGGATGTTATATTGTGTATAGCGGTCGTGTGCACAAGAGCCGGATCATTGAAAAAATCGACAAAATAATAAATTAATATTCATTTTTAAACAAACCACCCACATGTTATGCATTTGGTTTTTTATTTTTTTGTTTTGATTTAAAGTTGCTATACTGGTTTGCTCATTTCCTCAATGTTATTTCACGATATTTATCTCGCGTGTCTTTGCTGTTTCTTTTAATCTCCAGGCTTCCCACTATCTCCATTATTCCAACATGATAGCCCAGGTAAACACTGCAGACGTAGGAAGGCTCGTACAGTTTTTAGCGACCAGCAGTTAAATGGCCTGGAGAAACGCTTCGAATCCCAGCGATATTTGTCTACACCAGAGAGAGTGGAACTTGCCTCGCAGCTCAGTCTATCGGAAACACAGGTGTGTACAATCAACCCGAAACAGTAACAACAACAAATAGAATGATTTGAGCACCCCGTCAAAGCCCTTTTTTAAGATGTCATATATATACGTTCGTATAAATGTGTAAAACATTGACAAAATTAGCATAATGGCTTTCTAAAATAAAATATATACAATCCGCCATACATCTTCGATGTATGAACATCATAGCGGCGTTTATATAGGCCATGGCTGTTCGCCAATGCAATTTCCTTTCTTTATGGAAATAAATACTGTTTAAATCATTAACGTCAGCATAATAGCTTTCAAAAATTAAACATATACAATATCTGCTATACATTTGTGTATTTGAACGTCTTTAAAATTACTATAAAAACTTCAAAAATAAAATATATACATAATCCTCTATATACATTTGTGTATATGAACATCATGAAACTTGGCATAAATGTTTTCCAAAATAAAATAAATACACTATATATACATTTGTGTATATGAAAATCATTAAACTTAGTAGGAAGACTTACAAAATTAAAATATTTGCATTACCCGCTAAACACTTATGTTTGTGAACATCTTTAAATTTAGTATCATGACTTACTAAAATAACAGAAACAATATCCGCTATATGTCAATGTATATGAACATCATTAAACTTAGCATAGCGGCTTTCACAAATAATGTGTATATACCATATCCGCCTTACGTCTTTGTATATGAACATTAATAAAATAAGCATGAACGGATATCAAAAAATTGATCATGAAGACTTTCAGAAGTCACATCTATACCAATTTACCCAAAAAAATTTGTATTTGAACACCATGAACACAAAGGCTTTGCATTATAACAATAGCATAAAGGCTTTGCTTTGTAACAATAGCATAAAGGCTTAAAAAAATACGGTATATATCTTATTCGCTCCCTTTTTGTTTAAATAACAATCGATGACTTTAGCACACAGACACAAAATATATAGGCCTATATAGGTAGAGTGTTGGGCCTGTAACCCAAAGGTCCCGGGTTCGAATCCCGGTGGAAGCAAGCAAATTTTTCTCTATTCATTTATTTAAAAATATATGTATATTACCAAAGTCTCTATAACCTTATGGCTCTCTGGCTAAGCGGTTTGTTTGGAGATTAACAATGATGTCTTTATCTGACACTGGAGAATAATGATTGATTCGCCAACATTATCAAATCACTTCACATTTCATGGTTGTGCCAGTGTCAATTATTGTTGGAATACGTCGCCTATATATTAGCGAACTGCCATTACACACTAAATCATCAATCAACCAACCAAACAATCAACCAATCAATCAATCAACAACCAATCAAACAATCAATCATTCAATGAATTAATCAAGCAAGCAATGAAGCAATAAATCATGCAATTAATCAATCCATCAACCAATCAATCGAACAAACATACATTTCTATTAAACAGTACATTATTACGATTGATTGATTAAGGTAGCATTAAGGCTTTTAATAAATTAAATATATACTGTGTATGCTAGAATTTATGTTTAAGAAAGTTTCATCTCAAACAGTGCTGCAGTATCAATAAAAAGTTGGTTTCAAAGATGGGGCAATATAGAAGCATGTAATCAACCTGATTTATCGTGCACACAATTTATTTCGGCTTAGTCCCATGCATCAGAAAATTAAGATTTTTCAACGACCTGTTGTTTCAATCAGTCATTTCAATCTTCTCAGGTTAAAACTTGGTTCCAAAATCGGCGAATGAAACATAAGAAGATGCAGAAGAAAACCCAGGATGATACCGGTGGTAAACTGTCTAATTCGGATGACCACGGCTCCCAATCAGAGGACGAGTGTCTGGGAGAGAGAGAAGGGGAGGCCTCAGGTGTGGCATGGGACGGTCCGGACACCGAACGGCTTCACAGGAGGGAAGAGAGTACGGTTCCATCAGCAACCATTGTAGGCACATCCACATCACACTCAGACTCAGACAATGAAGAAATAGACGTGGTCGACTCTGTATCATCAAACAGAGAGCATCAGTGGTCCGCTCCGACACGGTGAAATAGACTGTGTGCAAGGAAATTGTGAAAAAACGTAAAGAGCTGCGTTAAAGTTTGACACTGTATAAAGGTGGCGAAACGGCTTCAAACGGACCACTTGGCTATCTCAATATTTCGACCTACGATCATTTCCAGATGTCCAAAACTATCTTTGGAACTTTTTCTGAAGATGAACTTAACACAGGTCGAAATCTCGAGATTTTTAAAAAGTAGCGAACATATGGCGTTTCTTTACCAAGTGAAGGTGGTGATCGAGTTGATCCACTATAGTCATACGGACACCAGCTCAGTAAATGAGCATCTAATAACAAACATGTCTTTTGTATCATATGTACAGAATTGATTTATTTATTTATTTATCAGATGTTATATATTCAGGATTCAATCCCAATTTCAGATAAACTATATGATATTGCTTATCTAAATGGTGTTTATTAGTTGAGTGATCAGCAATGCGGAAGAAAATGAAAAAAATTCTGTATCATATATCAACAATATATCCACAATATATCAACATTATATCAACATTATATTAGCAATATATCAACAATAAAATAGACCCAATAATATATATTGACTGTAGCCTACCATGTTATTAAGTTGCTTAATACGTTTATGTAGTAAAACTGTTCATGATGTTCTAAATTGCACACTGTAGTTCTGTATACAGATTGACAGTCCTCACAATTAAATGTGTATCACATGAATTTTATACGCGAAAGCGAATCCCAACTAACTGTAAAGGCTAAACTTAGGATTTTTAACCTTAAATAAAACTGTTTAAGTGCAAGGAGCTCAGCAAGACCTTAAATTTTATTGGCTCCCATTGGCAGAGACTAAATAATAAATTGTTCACATTAACAATTTGTATTTATCTAACATGACATGACATCTCATTTTAAATATCTACCATAAAGTTTTCGATATAATTTATAGCCCCGGTTCCACCAAAGACACATGTTTAAGTATTTCTTGGAAATATAAATACTGTATAAAGTGTATGTCAATATATATGTTTAAAGATGATGGGAGTCTGTTCTAAATAGACTATTCATATCATGTATTTATTAATAATTTTTAATTATGGTGAAAGAAGATATTGAGATTCTAAACCTTTCCTTGTCTTCTGTATACTTACTTTTTTTATATATATTATTAACGTAGATAAAGAAAGGTTGGCTCCCTCCATCACGAATTACAGATGGAGGAATACACCTGCCATCTCACCTCGCTTGCTTGTATTTGTACGTGCGGTAGAGCACATGCGCAACAGCTATATTAGCGCATAAATAGTTATTCCTCAACGTTTTTTCTCATTTAGTCCCTCACGAGGGGCTTAAACCTGCATATAATTCTCACATAAATAAGATGTCTGGCATAATTCGTTTCACATATAAACCTGTACTTATTGTCATCTTACAGGGTACTTGACAACCACTTCTTGAGGTCTCATCTGTTACATAAACAAGAAAGTACATGTAGAGCATTTTATATATAAATACTGGTTTGCATGGTGTGTTAGCGAATCTTAATTTTACTGACATCATGTGCAGCAAAGTGGCGCGTCACGGGACTTGATTATAGGGAGTTTAAGTAAAACTATTGAGAGTAATTTAAATTTTAAAAAAGTATTGTAAAAAACGACCAACATAGCTCCCCGTGGGATCGCTAACTGTGAGAAGAGAATACCAGATATCTTATGATGATCTTCTTTAGTGAGATTGACGAGTTGCACACTGGTTTAACACGAAATATTTTGGCTCAGAAGTCCTGGAAAAGTTTTAATTTATTGGTTACCGTACTTCAAAGTGGAAATCACTTTTGTGGCCATTAATAAAGTGATTTATAGTATAGAGTGGTTTAACTAAACTCACACGTGAAAGAGCGACGAAAAATACTTCATACATGATTATAAAGTTATATTTCTAAGCTTTTAAAGGTAATTTTCTCAAGCTTTATAGAGAAAGAACAAATGCAAGTAAAGAATGTGTATATGGTTTATGTATAGGCATAACTAACACAGTATATCAATGACGATAGACCTAGTTCCCTCTGAAAGCTTAGAAATATATAATTTTATAATTATATTTTTCGTAGCTCGTGAGTTTGTTACATATATCTGTTGAAAATAGGCACACATAGAATAATTATGTAACTATCTTATACCTGGTACATAAAGGATATTTTATGAGAAGAGGCACATATAGGACAATTCTGGAAATATCTTTGGAAACTGGTACATATATGCCAATTCTGGAAAGGATATATATCGAAAAGCCGCACTTATAGGCTCATTCTGAAAATATCTTTTGGAAACTGGTACATATAGGTTTATTCTGAAAAGGATATATATCGAAAAGCCGCACTAACAGGGTAATTCTGGTAATATATTTTGGAAACTGGTACATATAGGTACATTCTGAACAGGATATCTATCGAAAAGCCGCACTTATAGGATAATTCTGGAAATGTCTTCTGGAAATCCGAAGATATTGAATGCCTACGTGCATTCAGAAAAGGATATATCTCAGAAGTGGTACAGTTTGTGTCATAAAACAGGAAGATAATATATCCATCAAGCAATATAGAACGATGTATTTTTGCAGTAGTTTTAAGTTAATGTTTCTATTAAAGAAACCAAGGAGTGCTGGTAATGGATTCTACTGACAATTGACAAGAAGGCCAGAGATGGAACGATTCAGCCCACGTTACCTGTACAAACCACACGCATTAGTGTAAAACTGTCATGTGTAGCCAGATTCAAAAGTTTTGGCGATAAGGAAACCTAGATATAATTAATTGGCTGCTTTGCTTGATGGGGTTTTAATGTACCTATTGATGGGTGTTTCACTTATATGACAACGGATTGTACATTCCACATAGTTTCTTTGCATAAAATATGATGCAAAAACCCGGAGGAAAGTATTAAAACCCACCCCTGGGATTGCCGGAAGCACATCTTGTTATTCACTCATATACTTAATGGTCGACAGACGGACTAGAATCCGTGGAAGGTACAGCAAAGTAGGATTAGCTGGCGGACACGCGAACCACTAAACCACTGGCTGAGAACGCTCACACTTGTTCTGTAAGTCCCTATAAGAAAGGTGTAAACAAAGAAATGTTCAGTCTTATGGCCGATTAAAGTCTGGAAACTTGATAATATCACAGACGGACGGACAGACCAGGAGCAAATGTGCATTTATATTCTATCCCGCTTAGCCGGAAGGTGCAATGGCGGAAGTGGTGTGTTGGGTCTGATAAAACCTGTAAAATTCACAAATATCAATCATACTCTAAATGAGATAGTACCTCAATAAAAGTAACTTCAGAAGTCATCAGAAATGTTTCCGTTTCCATCCTCCCTTAAGGGAGAAATGGTAGAGCATGTAGACCTATACACATCTCTGCGACTCTGCATTACAACCCTTGTCGAATCGATCACATATTACTCAACGCTGCTGTCCAGCGTTTGATTGGTTGCGTGGGATTTTAAACGCAACCAATCAGATGTTGTGTCACGAGAGGACGTTGTAGAAAAAAGGATATGTTCGGGGTATTCAACCAATGATAGTATTAATATAATCATAAATGCTGCCGGGGTACATATTGGCCAATCCTAAAAATCATATCTTCTAAAGCTGGTACATATTGGCCAATCCTAAAAAATCTTATCTTCTCAAGCTGGTACGTATTTGCCAATCCCAAAAATCATATCTTCTCTAGCTGGTACATATTGGTCAACCTAAACATCTTATCTTGTAAAGCTGGTATATATTGGCCAATCCTAAAAATCATATCTTCTCAAGCTGGTACATATTTGCCAATCCCAAAAACCATATCTTCTGTAGCTGGTACATATTGGCCAATCCTAAAAATCTTATCTTCTCAAGCTGGTACATATTTGCCAATCCCAAAAATCATATCTTCTCTGGCTGGTACATATTGGTCAACCCTAAACATCTTATCTTCTAAAGCTGGTATATATTGTACAATCCTTAAAATCACATCTTCTCAAGCTGGTACATATTTGCCAATCCCAAAAATCATATCTTCTCTAGCTGGTACATATTGGTCAACCCTAAACATCTTATCTTCCAAAGCTGGTACATATTGGCCAATCCTAAAAATCATATCTTCTCAAGCTGGTACATATTGGCCAATCCTAAAAATCATATCTTCTCAAGCTGGTACATATTGGCCAATCCTAAACATTTTATCTTCTAAAGCTGGTACATTATGGCCAATCCTAAAAATCATATCTTCTCAAGCTGGTAAATATTTGACAATCCTAAAAATCATATCTTCTCTAGATAGTACATATTGGCCAATCCTAAAAAGCATATCTTCTCAAGCTGGTACATATTGGTCAATCCTAACATCATATCTTCTCAAGCTATTGGCCCACCCCAAAAAACGTCTCTTCTGAAGTTAGTACATATTGACCCATCCTACAAATCATATCGAGTTTAGCTGTTATATATTGGTTCATCCTTAAAACCATAACTTCTGAAGTTGGTACTCATGGGCCCCATCCTAAATATAATATATTCTGCAGCTGGTAGCTGGTATATAATATCATCCTAAACATCACGTCTTCTCGAAGCTAGTATATATTGGTCCGTTCTAAGTATCACATTTGCTCGAATCTGGTTAATATTCCTCGAATGAGCCCATCCAACAAGGCAGGGATACCAAATATAGTGATTTTTCACCATGGCTTTCAAATAACTATGAACATTTAAATCGTTACGGTTTGGGTATTCCTATTTAGCATCGTGCGTATTCTATAAACAATAGGAGAAATGGTTGGTGTGATTTTGTAGAGATCTGGGACTTATTCGTTTTAACTGACAAATGCCATTCTGGGATGAGAGCCCACAGCGCTGATGGAGCGATTGATGTCATTATACCATTACAGTACTCAGTTCTTTTTTCATTCTCCATGCTGAAGTGAACGACACGGGAAGAGGATAAGAAGTGGCTGATGAAATAAAGACATGAGGCAGGCTGGGAACTGTCTACCTGTCAAGGCTAGTCACATACATCATTAGCCTAATTGAACAGTTATAACCCTTTATCACTGCTTAAAACAATGTAGAATGGTCGCTAATGCATTGTAATAGAGTAATATCTGCCTGGGAGAGTAATGGGCCGTTTCCTAGAAGGCTGTGTATGAGCGCATTACTTCCTTCACGGCCAGCTCATCTACCACAATAACAACGTCTTCATGCATTAACATTATTACGTTCTCAATTCTCTGTACGATGATTTGTCTTCACGAAATGATTTCTTAATAGACTCTACTTTTATAGTTAACATAATAGTAAATCACCAATGACACATCATACAATACGTAACGTAGTTTACTTTACTAACACAGGCGATTTACAGGTTTTATCGAAACTTGATAGGACTAGTATACAAATGTAACAGCCAGCCTTAATTTTTCTTTTCCTGTCAGGTCGTCTAAGCAGATAGCGTTAGCATACCTAAATTTTATTTATTAAAAAGATATATAAACAGCCCTGCTTGTAAATCTTACTTATCAGGGCTTAAAACCAGATCAATTGCCCCTTCCACAAAATGATCACAGCCTAAGTTTATCTTAATTGTTATGCCGATCAGTACATTGTGCCGTCATGGTACATGTTGTTAAGAGCAACTAGGCTAAGATTTCTTTGTGAAACCCAGCCCATGTCCAATTTTGACATGTGGTTTTTTTTTTTTTTTTCACCCACTCAAGGGCCGAATGAGCGCAACACGGCCAACATCCTACGCTCGTATAACCAGCGATAGGCTAACAGTATAACCCATACTGACCCTATACAGGGGCAGTACATCCTTGAGCCGCCATTTTACAAACCTGTTTGCTCACGTGCCCAGGTCAACCAATAGACTCTTGTTTGATTTTTAACCTGACTCCGGGCTTCACAGGCATCTGATTGGACAACGTCGTTCTTGTGCTTTAGGCCCATACCTAACAAAATGTTCTATATGTACCAGCGTATAAGGTCAGTATACTAGTATACTATAAGCTGATCCACCAGCGTACCAACACCCTAGCATAAACTTTCACAAAGTGTTAGTAACAATCCAAACGAGTACTTTCATTCTTGATATAAGAATTTTATAGATAAAAAAATAAAACTTTTGTACTTTTTTTTTTTTTAAATGACACTTTTAGACACAGGCGGGCAAGGTTTTAAACCTTCAGTATGTTTGTAAATCTTCGTTGACACAAATGTTCAGGGAGGAAAATAAGCGAAAATTGTAAGAAAGCATACACTGAAACACAAGTTTATTTGATTTTTATTATTTGATTTTAATGACATATCTATATAAAAACAAAAACAAAAAAATGAAGTGATTTAAAATGTAAACATGATGGTGAGCATTGATGTGGTATTTACCAGATGAGATTTTGTGTATATTACAATGGATTATAAGCAGAAATGAATAAAACCAGATATTAACATCACATTAGCAGATAAAATTTCCCTTAAATACAACAGATTGCATGGCATTTTTATGTAACCAGTCAGCTATATACATCATTTTAAGATAGGGCTGAAGTCAGTACCTAGCCAAGCGCTGAACAATACCAGTGATTAATTAGAGATACAAAAATACACATTTACCACTCCATATGGCAGTATACACAGTCCAGTGACATGGGATATAAGATTTCCACAATTTAAAATTCAATTACAGTAAGTGAACAAATTGAATTGTAAACATGATGTGACTAAGAAGCTTTTCTTCTGTAATTAAGTACAAGCAAAGTTTGAATCCTGCAATGACACATGAAATGCATTCCGGTTCATCCAGTGAAATAGACCTGCTAATAATACTGGGGTCTTAATTATTTTTTTCTAATGGGCCAGAATTCAGCAAACGTGTATGGGGTTTTACTGTTGCAGATTGTATGATACATTACACGGGAAACGCACTAACGGTTCAGGCAGAATGAAAATGACACAAATTGAGACATTCTTTAACTTGCTTAAGAATTAACATGGACTTGTTAAGCAAAAGCAAACCATTCTACCTAAGATGACCAATCAGAGCAAGGCAAGATGTAGTGCTGAATTTCAAACCAATATAGCTAGACAGAGCCTATGTTTTTATTTAGTCCAAATCAGTTGCAAATCCTTTCACTTTTTCCACTAATTTAAAAAACCTAAATAGGTAGTAATGAGACTAGAGACTTTTCAATGGTCAACTTTCGTTTGTTCTCAAGAGGAGAATCCAAAATGGCTGATATCACCTACATTAGAAAAAAATTGGAAATCGGACTTTGTTTTTTTCTGGCAGTTCGCTCTGACCGGCTGAAGTTAGTAAACAAACAACCAAACTCTAAAGGACTTTGCAATTTTAAGTCAATATTTCTACCGAATGGAGGTCGTCAGATGTTAGGTATGAAGTAGGTAATACAGTAGCAGGTCCACACACTGTAAAGCTTAGTGCTTTAGTACTAGCTGTGGCATGAAAATAAACACTGCCATTTCCAGTGAAATGTATATGTATACGTCTCAACAATCAGACATAAAATACTTGAAGGAAAAAGGGGAAATCATTCCACAAAATTACCCTTAAACGATGTCACCATCATAATACAAGCTACCATGTTATCTGTATTAATCAAACATTAAAATATTAAGGAATTGAATAGCATAATTTAATCAGCCACATATACATATAATTACAATTGAGCTTTTAATAGTATTGACTATCGACTTTATTTTGAGGGGATGTTGGAATCCATCTTCTTACATCAAAACATTTGTGATTCGTTTCCAAACTCTCAACAGACAAGCATCTGTGACATCATTGTTTAAGTGAATGTTGGAACGAAAATTATTAAAATATCTCCATTGCTTACATTTACAGAGGCCACTTTAATAGGTACACCTATTGCTGTTTAAAAAGTTATAAATTATTGTATCAACTTCTCATGATCAACAAGATGTATAACTTTGATTTAATAAAATTGTCAATAAACAGTACAGAAAATACACTTTCTGATGTGTAAGTAAAAATTTGTAAAATGATGTATTATCACAAAAGCCCTAAATACTTTTGCCACTTTTCCTAAAAATAATAAATTTCAGGATACTTTTATGAGAAAAATATTTTTAATAAATAAGTACCAAGCCAATTCATGAAATCATGAAAAAACATTAACTATTTTGAGTGAATAAACATGTAAAAAGAAAATTGTACCCAGTCTTTAAGGTGTTATTGTCCAATCAGTTTAAACGGGTTGCTAGAAAAGCCTGAGTACAAATCTTTCAATTAAATCGGATTTGAAATTTATAAATAAATTAGAATAGCACTTCACACAGAAAAGAAACATTTGACTGCAGCTCTAAACAGAGTTATAGACACAGACTTGGGGGTGTGGGGGTGGTAATGAATTTAACTGAAAAGAATATTATAGGATTTGCTGGTGAAAAATGAGCCAGGAGGATAGCACATGGTTCAAAATCAGTATTAAATTGAGTTCAGTTTAATGGATGGTTCAACAATGGAATCAGAGTAAAGAAAATTTTAGCCAGCAGATAAGGTACACACTTTTTTTAAAGCTAAGGATTGTCCGCTTCACAATGCTCCTTGCCTAATTACAGTGACAAACCTGGAGGAAACCTCATATACCTTGGGTGACAGTCAACTTGATCCCATGAACAGAAAATCGAGGTAGGATAAGTAAGCACACATGCTACCACTAAGCCACAGTCGCTAGCCTCTTAAATTCGGATCCTTAAGCGAGTTATCAAACAAGCTGAAAGCAAGTGAGCAATATTCTCTATTATTTGACAGATTTTGAGATTGCCAAAACAAAATAACATGCAGAAAGTTGTTGGTCATATTTAGTAATAGAAATGATGATACAAAATGTTGTACTTATGTCTTTAAGCTGTTTATGTCGTTCCTTGGAGTAAACTGAGGGACAGCACTAGTATGGGTTTCAGGCCAGTGCTGTCATATTTTACAGCAGTCGGCAGAATCCTAAAATCGGTCCTCTTAGATTTTATGAGATAACGGCTACTTTGCCAATTTGTCAAATTCCTAAATGTGCATTAAAGAAAAATAAAGCAAAATTGCTTTAAAATACAAACTTTATTGATGATTGGATTGACAAATTTGTCAAAATCAGTAGGAAAATGCAAAATTAGACGACCACTGCCAAAAATTTGGGAAACCTATAAATCAGTCCTGCTAAAACAAGTTTGCATAACAATGGGAAGACCCTCTTTGGATTGGTTCTCTCCAACAGCACAGGCTACAGTTGGCTGGATGTTTTATGGAACACAAACGATTAATTTCCTTCTATCCTGGTGTATCTTATATTTGTCATGGAGTAAAATAGATAGAGCCCAGAGGAAAACAACTCAGATTCCTGCTTCTTTTTCATATGGATTTAGTTGTATGAAACGGAGGAAGAATTTTGAGCGGCAATGGTGAGAGGGACTTGTCATCCTAGGGACATTTGCTTGAAGCAATTATAAATTTAGATAACATCACATCATGTTGAACGTCTATCTGTAAGCCATTATTAGCGTAAACATCTGATGTTATCGAGCCTCTCTAGCAACTGACCCGAGAGCAAATGCAACAACAGTTAATACATGAACCCTAATGACATATGATTTCATGCCAAAACTTATATCGATGGGAGGTGAGAAAAAAATAATCGTCTTATTCGTCTGTTATTTAAAATACAAAGATAGTTTCCAATATAAATTCCAACTGTAATTTCAGACAGAGAATATTCACATTTATCATAATCAACAGGATTGTATACATGTAAATGTATAAGAGAGGAATCTTGTATTTGATAAGCTACAGTCACAACATAGAAACGACTACATATAAAGAACAACTAACCTATCAAATAATAAAAAGACAACAGGATCAAAAGATATCTTTGATAGATGAATAATTCAAGTTGAATTTATATAGTATATAATTGGAGGGTTGAGAAAAATAAAAACGTCCATTAAAATCTACCCCAAAAGTATATGAGAAGGGCACCAAATGTCATGGTAAAGTATATTATTTACTACTACATAATTTATTTGGAATCTGGCTTAAAGTGTTTACATTAAGTAGAAAATCAAATGTAACAATTATCTCTCGAGACATCTATGTGTGTATATAAATGATGGTGTCCAAACAACACAGTAGAATCTGCAGGTAATAGAGTTCCTGTTTATATCAATAATCACTGTTGAAATCATCCTTCAAAAACACCTACAGGGACCATTATTAATTTAAAAAACATATCATCTACATATTATTAGTTAAAACTCAATATGTAAATTTGTAGCACAATATATGTGTGATACCATGTTTGCAGGATGCAAACTCCCATGACTGCTTCCTGCTTTGATACAGTATCTGGGTCACAACACAGAAAACTGGGTCATCCTATCCACAGTACCAACTTGAAAAAAGTCAACACTTCACTTCCACAACCTTCCTTATGTCACAAAATCAGCACCATTCTCCTAAACAATATTATTCACATGTTCGCAGTAGTTATCCCCCTTGGCCCTGGATTCCTCCAATCACATCCATGTCCAGCATGATAGTACAAACAGTGACCATTTTAAAATGTCTAGCGCCTTGAAGCAAACGTAAACAGAATCTCTTCAGCCATTTTGAGATTATCGCGGGACACTCGTAAAGCTTCAAGGACTTGTATCCGATCATATCCCTGACCGACTAACTGTTCTACATAAACCTCATTGAGACTGTTACACCCACTATTGTTTTCTTTATTATCTTGTCGTTCACAGAGTTTACCTCGAGGAGCCGGCTGTGGCCTCTGAGGTTCACTTCCTTGCACACTATCCCCACTTTTTCTGCAATAACAAAAATAGAAATAGAGATTAAGTCTACAGTAGACTTTGTTAATAGTTTTATGTTAAATCATGTTGAGAACTTACAGCTGTACTCATGTTCAGCACTTGCACCATTTCTCTCATATATTTCTCCAAAATAGCTAAAAAAAATGGTAGAGCCATTTTGAGTGGTACTTAATCCATAAGGACATATATATAAGTATAAAGGACACAGCCTTGGAAAGAGCAACAAGGGGAGTAACTCACCTAGTTTTGGAATTCTCTTCAGCTACTGGAGTAGTCCCCCCTACTGTTCTATGCTGTTGTACAGAAGGAGGGAAATCATATTCACTTGGTACTCGTCTTGGGGTAGTTTTTGATGAAGATGCCTCTAGAAATGTAGAAACATTTGCACACTTTTTATATTTGGTACAGCCTTCCTCAGCTTGGTGGATATTTGATGTAATATTTAATTCATTTTAATAGTAAAATTTCACAGTAAGCACATATGTGACCAGGCACAACGAAATGAGCCACATGTTTCAAAATTGAAGAATTGAGTTACATACAAACACCATTGGAATGCAGAAAGTTTAAGCTTTAAAATAACACTCAAAATTGGTCGAATTTTTTGTTTTTGAGAAATTCAGCTTAGAAGATGTGGTTATGAGGTCTACAAAATAAACTGTTATTGTCGCTAAAACCCCACTGGGATCAGCGATATTGTGCAAATTGCTGTGGTGAATATCATTCAATGCATCTGCTATTGGTTTTGTCTTGCTAAGAGACATTTTAATCGAAAATATTCTAAATTTTGCAAGAAATGTCACTTTGTTTACAACCGGATACCTTATCAGATTGCTACAATTAATTTTAATGTTTGACATAATTAGGAGCACGACAGTGATTGTTGGTCAATCAACATTTTAAAAGGTAAATTTGACATTGTATCCAAAATTTAAAGATTACATTTTTCTTTGAAAACAGATTTGTGTTCATATCTCATTAGACATGATGGTTTGTTTGATTTGGGTTTAAAGCCGTACTTAAGATTACTTCCCTCACAAGACAGTGTGCCGGTCCACTAGGTGAAGGAAACCACAGGACAATCACAAGATGAGTCACAAAGACATAACAAACAGGTAATCTTTGTGTTGCCTTTTAGCAGGCAACTTAAAAATCAGTAAGTGTTATTATTGCGATGTTTGCACCATCCTTGGTATTTATGATCAATAGCGCATCAAACTATAAAATTATCCATAAGTATATACAACTTAAACACATATAACTGTTATATTCCAATTCATTTTATAGCACCAACTGCACTTTTTTCCCTTTTATCAAGCTATGAAAATAAATAAAGTAAACTTTTGAAATAATGGCTCGATTTGTTTGTTTGTTTGATTGGGGTTTAATGTCATACTCAAGGTTATTTCACTTATATGAGGACGGATTGTCAACTTCACACTGATCCTTGCTTAATTGTGGTGGAAAACAGAGAGAAATCTGATAAAAACCACCCCTGCAATTGCCATAGCCACATCGCGTGACTCACTAAAAAAACTGAGCATTGACACTCAGGTTGGATCCTGTGAACAATACATTGAAGTAGGACTATTATTAAAGCACACTCACTAATCACTAAGCCACAGCCATAGGCATAATAGCTACAAGTTTGTTTGTTTGTTTTATTGGGGTTTAATGTCGTACTCAAGGGTATTTTACTTATATGGCGACATGCCAGCCCAATGGGTGAAGGAAACCACCCTACACCACTGGCAACAAACAAAGACAGGACAGGACAAATACAGGGCAACAACAACAGGACGCAATACAGACAGCACAGACAGATCGACTTCCTGTTCCCCTTTAGCTCTGAGAGCACCAGGGCAACATGAAGCTCCCTCCAACCGCCCGCTAATAGCTGCAAAGATTCATACAGAGCAAACCTAAGTTTATACATATGGAACCCTTCAAACACATTTGCAGTGAAACCCTTACTATACTGCCATAGAGTACTAACCATTAAGTTCCGGGAGTGTGTTTTGGTACTGTACATTGGGATCATCCTCTGGGTTTGAGGGGTCTGGATTAACAGGGTGCACACCAGCCAGGGGTTTATCATAGTCCTGAGCTGGATTAACCTCAATACCTCCACCACTACCTGATGACTGAGACGTGTTCTCATAGCGTAACTCTGCATAGGAAACGGATGCACCTGAATATAAAATAAAAATATTTGTATAGTCTTGGACCCTTATTTTGTGTATAGCCTTATCACAGACTCTTGGTCCATATAGATGTATTAAATGTTATTTATAATTGTGGGTGTATAAATAGATATTAACACAGGAACACTTATTATGGATTAACAACTTCTGGGTTTATTAGGACGACGTTTCAGTGTTGTTTCTTAC